>JAUZSU010097345.1:0-19939 GCA_034780255.1 Parotocinclus maculicauda
TTTGGAATAAGGCTGTAACGTAACAAAATGTGGAAAAAGTGAAGCGCTGTGAATACTTTCCGGATGCACTGTATGTGTGTGTGACTGCGTTTAAGGAGTGGGTGGGTGGGCCCCACACTTACATTCAGCTGGCAGCCCCTGTGCACCTGGATAAAATAATGAATTTAATAAATAAACCTTGTCTGGATTTTATTCATTTAGCCCCTTGTTGTTGCATTATTTCAATGTAGTAAGCTTATATAAATTTTATTGACATCTTAAACACAATATCATGGTTATGTTAGTCATAATGTGCATTAATTTCATGTTGAACAATGCGACATAATGCACTACAAAATGGACAGAAGTATACATGACTTCAGACACAGTGAGTTGGCTGAATCTTAGTGGTTCACCTAGTGTGCATATGGCATAGTGAAGGCAGTCGTTGGTCAGTAATATATTTTAGTATCAGTTTTTAAACTTCTGCCATTGCCTTGTCAAACAGAACGTATTTATTATTCCAAAAGACATCACACCAGCAATGTGATAAAAACAGGATATTGGATTTGTTCTATGTTGTTTGTGTGCAAATAACTTGTGTTGTGTGTTTGTTTTGTTTTTTGTCAAAACATCAAATCTTCAAAAAGAATCTGACTGCAGTCAAAGCCAGGTGAAATATTTCAGTATTTGTAGGATTTTTGGTGTTGGTGTAGGTTATTATATACTCACTGACATAAATAATTAACTCACCAAGAAGTAGTTGCTGTAATCTAATTAAACTTTATATGTGTGAATGTATTGATGATATAAGTGATTACAATATTAGAGCATAAGGATAATTTTACTTGGGAAAGCTGTACAATTGGAAGGAGGCTCTTGTACCCAGTTTGGCCATCTCTAGCCTGGATAGCTTGGTTGTGGATGGAGAAATGCCTCCCGACTGTAGTATATAATGGATCCTCAGAACATTACACCAACAGTTGGGGAATTTTCTTGGGTATATCGAAGCATATTATAGGCCTTCATACTCAAACTTAATGGTTGCTAGATCCAAAGCAGAACATTGATTTGTTGTTAAAGATGATATGGTTCCACAGGCACCGGTTCCATAAGGCACCGGTGGCTGGCTGTCAATGGCAGGACATGTAATGGGCACTATGAAAACAAATCTGAAAATGTTTCAGGCAGAAAGTGTGTAGCGAAAGTGTGTGTCTGAATGGCAGAAAACTGTTGGAGCTGGTTGTGCTCGTCGACGAATCAAACAAAACTCTCTAGTGGTGGTCTCTCTGGACTGCCCTCACACTACCACTGGCCCCAACACCTCTTAACCGCAAGGTTACAACTGCTTAAGTGGCAGACAATTATTCAGAGTGACCAGCTTGCTTTTCTTGGCCCAATTTATTACCGCCTCTCACAGTCAGCTGGGCTAAAAGTTTTCAAATGCATTGCAGAGGCATATCCAGCAGTTAATAATTTGTCACCAAGATACAACCCAAAAGTAGCCACTGAGAGTCATTTTATAGGGTAAGCACTTTTACGGCTTCATGGGGCAAGATCCAGTGGAAATAACCTTCTTGTGACAAGATCAAGTGTCTTAGACCACATCTGTAATAATTTACATATATGTCTGAGACAAAACTATAGTGGCCATTTCAGATTTATCCTTAGAAAAAGCATGACCTCTTGTATTATATTTCCACGTTTAGCTTTATTTAGGAAACCTTAAATCTTGTCAGCATTACTACAGCCTATGTTGAGCTCTGCTAAAAAAAACCTTTTTGTGACTCTCTTTAATGGTTAATTCTGAATTGTAATTGGACTGTTCCATTGCTCTAGCTTTTCCATTGAATACCCAAGTGATGAGCATAGATTTAAGTCAGTAAGTAAGTGAAATTATGTGTATGTGAATGCTTGTGGAAAATTGCCTTTATTTAGTGAAAAACAATATGTTATTGCAAAAGCTTGCTTAATATGGCTTACAGATTTTCAAAAATATTTAAGTATTGTTGGGAATATTCAGATATAAAGTAATATTCTGTAGTGTGTCTTAGGTCTACTGATCAAAGTATGGTTTCAGTGCTGCGTTTCTCAATAAATTTATACTAAAACTGCCCAATTAAATTTGGAGCCTACGCAATTTGTTAGATTGGAGGGCAGTAAAAATTATATACTACTGTAACATGTACTATATTTTATCCTACAGTTTTTGCCATTATATATGCAGCCACCTGCTAGTACTGGTCTGTTTCTATTTCCACTGCAAATCTGGTGTACATATGGAGAGGAAATTCCAGCCTGCCTATATCTGACTTATCATATATCTAAACCTCTTTCAGTGCATGATAGGAGTTCCAATATGGCCCATCACAAAACAAAGCAAAGTTTGGGCTTTTCCCATCTGGCAATTTTAGCAAATATTATTTGAACACTAATATTCTACAAAGCCATGTCAGAAAATGTTTTGATCTAAATGTGGCAACTGAGGTAATTCAAATTTAAGCAGCATGTATTGCCATCACATGAATTCAAAGGCAAAATGAAGCTAAGTAAATACAGCATCCTACTTCAGCAGAGATTAAGGAAAAAAATACTCATTTTATGGACATCCATACCCATTACATGTCCATAAAAGAATAAATGAAGAACGCTCAGCTTGGAAGAATGTGTTAATGATACACATATGGAGCAGGTGTTAGGATTCTGTGAGGCATAAACCAGAACTTAAGATCTGTATAGTCAGTACTCAAGAAAGGAGACTTCTGGATTGGCCCGTTGTCCTTTTATTCTGCCATCTTTCATCTTTGCTCGCCTTAAGTGAACAAGTAAGCCATTGTTAGAGTACATACAGGATGGTGTAGGAGAATAACTGCTACTTAAAGTATAAATTTAAATTCCTTTATATGGCATGCAGTATAGTTTATTTATGATTTACAAAAGTTATCTTTAGTTAGTTTATTGAACATCTTTTGAAAATACTTGAAAGTAAAAAAAAATTACTACATAATACACAGCGCAACCAGATTGTTACAGTGCACTATTTGTTTGTTAATATATTAGCATGTACAGTAGATGCTAATGTATTGGTCTTGCAGAAAATTATACAAACGTTACCTGTTAGGAATTCCTTGGTGACTGCTGGATGCAATGTTTATCTGTGGATGAGAGACACAATACAAAAGATTTCATTCTTCAATAAAAACACTTCCAGAATGTCCTTTACGTTTTTGTAGCCAGTTGGTTTTTACACTTTACATGCATTAGAGTTTTAATTATAAAAAAGCAGAAGATTCCTGGCACTGAGATAAAAGGGAATTTATGACTTAATGACACATGGCACAATGGTTAGACTGCCACGTATGGAAGCAATAATTCTCTGTACTAATCTGACCAATGTGGCTGTTGGGTGATTTGCGAAGCTGTAGCTTATATCAAGATCCATTCTTATCAGCTGCTACCCTGGTCACTGCTCCAGCATCAGGTTTTGTTTCTCCTGCAAAAGAAGGTTTCTTCACAGAAATATACCACACAGTAAACAAGTACCTATACCACTGTCTACATAAATTACCAGACACAATTTTCCACACACCTGGTATTGATAATTTTTTATAATTCTAACTGAAATAAATTTTGTCTGGGACAAAACACCCTTGTCAAGAAATAATTATTTCAACAAAACTGCAAGTAAAACATTTACTGTCATCCCATCATTTAACAAATCTAATCTTCCTGAATAGCATCTTATGTGGTTGGAGAATATGGAGCAGGGAATTTGAGACCATTCCTCTTTACATAATCAGTCTAGATCAAACTGACCTAGGTCCTCTCTTTTGCACTTTCCTCTGTATCTCACTGCACAGGTTTTCAGGTTTAGGTAAAGGGTATGATATGGTAATGGCAAAAGCAAGATGCTATTCTCAGCAAACTGTTATTGTGTTAATATGGATATATGATTCGGATC
Organism: Parotocinclus maculicauda; assembly: GCA_034780255.1. NCBI lineage: Eukaryota > Metazoa > Chordata > Actinopteri > Siluriformes > Loricariidae > Parotocinclus > Parotocinclus maculicauda. The sequence continues at coordinate 3,941 of JAUZSU010097345.1, forward strand.
ATTGTTAACCTGGAGGATTCAGTGATAATGCATAATCTGGCAGATACAGTCCGAGACTGATTAAAAAATTTCTGATATTACATGCAGCCCACAGTTGACCCTAGTGGTATTCCAGGGGCATTTGGAAAAAAGTGCAGCAATAAGTTTTTTTTTTTTATTAGAAACCCAACTTGAGCTGTTCAGTCCATGTCACAGTAGTGTTTAGCAAACTCCAGGTGTTTACATTTGTAGTTAGATAACAAAAAGGACTAGGTAAGCCTCCCAAATAATCTGTTGACATGGAGATTGTGTCTAATGGTAATTTTAGAGACATAGTGACCCCAGGCTAGTAACTATATTTTTTTTAGCTATTTCCTGACTTTTACAAATCATCACACTTTTCTCTTATTCATTCATGTGTTCTAATGGTTTTGCCATATTGAAGAATGAGAAAGAGAATTTGACCTCTGTGTCAGCTCATATAATCCTGTGAAACATTAAGTCATGGATTGCTGCTTGATAGTTACACTTTACTTTACACATATACACTTTAAAGTACTTTAAAAAGTCTAATATTGAATTTCTGCAATTAAATGTTGTTTGTTTCTCTTAAAATGTAAAATGTAAAACCAATTTTTGAAATGGTAAATAATTTACCACTATTTTTTACTTACGGGTGGTTGTGGAGGGGACTGTGAGTGAAAGCAGTACTGATAAGGCAGTATTAAATATATTAAACTATTCCAACACCTATTAAAATGTAATTTACATGAGGAATGAGTCTGTAGCTGTATGGACTGCATCTACTTTTACACCCACTCCTTAAATTGATGCTATAAATTACAAATGCACAATTCATCTATTTTTTGTTTAATGTATTGACCATTTTGACTGTGTGTAATGTTATTGGCTACATGGCCATTTGCCAAAGTATGATTATAATTTTAAAGCAGTCCATTCTCATCAAGTGAGGATCAAAGGGCAATTGTTTCTTTGAAATTGCATTTGATTTAAGGTTAAGAATTCGCCTTCACTATGCATGGATTTGACAGAAAAGTGCTGTTTTTAGCATGTGTGCATTTATCCTAGCATTTAGTGTATTGTTCATTAAATATTTCTTCTTGATTATGATTTATTCTTCTTTAATAAGCTTAATATTTGCTGTCTGTCTTAATTTTTGCTGTCTCTTGGTCTATGGTTTCTATCTTTTTATATTATGACATTATGAATAGTTCATAGCAGATTTTCATTGTTATCTACACTCATTATATTACTGTAGCTACACAAAGCAGACCCCTTCTCAGTTTAAGAATGTGTTTGCTTCATACACACAGAATGTTGATAGTGGTCCAACTTAAAGTCAGCTAACTCTGCTTACAATTATCTTGTGACCTAAATTTTGTTACTATACTTTGAACTGTTAAACCTACAAAATATTATACTCAAAAGAAACAGCTAAATTCTGCTTTAGTTGCTTGGACATATGGCATATGTGGAGTATACCTTTCCAAGATTCTTTCTCAGAAAAAAAAACTCATGTTTCTCCCAGTGAACACATACTGCAGCAAAACTGAAGTTCTGGATCCATCCAATTTTGCATTCTTATACAGATGCATGCTAACTTCATTAATATCCTATACCAGACATAACACTTTTAGATGTTTTTCTTAATATTATTTCCAGGGGCTGACAATGCACATGTAGTGATTTACTGCTTCACTACAGAGCTATGTCCAAACTTAAAAAACTTAACTTAAACTTATATTTAATAACTTATATTTAATAACATCTAAACAGTTAATGAACAGATAGGACTTCAAAGGGAACATTACCATATTACTAATGTTATGCTCTGTAGTTTAGATAAAATGCCTAATCTTAAAAGAAACATCTACAGGATTATATTCCCAAACATACATAAACTACCTAGTGTAAAATATTGCCAGATGTTTATTTATTCTATGCTTTCAGAATTCAAATATCATCAACCCTCCTGCTAATCAAATATTTACTCCTGACTGTATGTATCAGACCCTGACTGTATTGTTTACTAACAGTTGTGATTTATAACATTACAGTACATTATTAAACTTTTCGGTTATTATGTTTGAATTCCACATACCTTAAGTGGAGTAGTACAGGAGAACATGGAACCCCTTGGTTTCCTCTTTCCTTTCTAGTACACTGATGCTGTGCAGCACAGTATTTATCAGCTCTCTTTGCTCTCCTGTGGTAGATTAGCTACTACTAGTCCCTACTAGTCCCTACACTACATCTGTGATTTCTTCCTCGCCTTGCGCTCTCATTTGTTACAGAGTTGAGGTTGGGCTTAAACACTGGCCCCCACCCCTCCCCTCATCCTCATGGATGTATTTGTTCAGACTTGGATCTGTTCCTGTGGTTGGACTCGAGAAGCACTATCATGTTTGATGTGAGCAGGAGGCTTTTGCCTGCATGTCCAGGATCAGTCATTTAGTAAAGTGTACTTTGATGTGCTCTGTCAGTAAACCTAAGCTCTGTCTTTAACATGCCTTTGTAATTGCTTTGTTTGTGATGGAGTCTGGTAGTGTCTCTCTGTGTGTGAAACTGGCTTAGGCTTCCATGTGCACTTGAGAAAAAAAATAATGGGCACTGCTATGGCTTAGTCTTTTAACGCTGCAGCAACATGTTTGCAAAAAATGTTCAGTGACTTTTTTTACTTAAAACTCCATTTAGATTTATGACCATTAGCTTTGCTTGATTAAACCTGTATCTCTTTTTCTTATGTCCACTTTTTTGTGTATTTTATCTATTGTCCCATGAAGAGGATTTTCATATCTTAGTACACTTTTTTTAACGACAACCAGTACATCTTGAGATGTTAAGGATTGCTACTCTCTGTCGTGATTTGTGTATTTAAGATCAACCTAGAAAACAAAAGCTCCATCATGTGTGTTTTTAAGGTTTGTAAATATGTTAAGTGGATAAGTAGAGGGCTATGCTTTTCTTGTGTATCCTAAGCCAGGATAAATGCATTTAACAATTCTGTAATTACCATCTATCCTTATAAACACAAAAATAGGAAAGAAGATTTAATTTACTTTGTTAGAGATCTGTCCTTGTGTCTCTTGCAGTGCTTCATTATTTTTTTTCTAAGACGGCTATTATGTGTTTTATCCATGTCTATTGAAACCAGATGAAAACATTCAGAGTTTTAAGACCTCTACCTCACCTTGCCTCTCCCATAGGAGAGCACGTTTGTTTGATTTTAACCTCGTGTTCACAGTACATACATGCAGGGAAGTTAAATAATTAGAGCTGAAAAAAACAATTATTTAGACAGATGGATGCTGCATGAAAAGTAGGGATAATCGAGTGAGGTTAAGTCAGAGAAACAGCCAAGTCATTAGACCATAGTCAAATACATTTGAAATGTGGGTTAAGAATATGTGTTCCCATTCATGTAAATTTTTGATGCACAGCAAATTAGAGATTGTGTTTTATTCTAAACCCTAAACAGTAGACATGTTATTGGTAAGATCTGGCGCATACAGTCTTGAATTTTTGATGTAATTCCATATCAGGTATATTGTTTGCAGACATACAGTGGAGCAAAAAGTATTTCATCAGCCACTGACTGCGCAAGTTCACCTACTCAGAAAGATGAGAGAGGCCTGTAATTTTCATCATAGGTACACTTCAACTATGAGAGACAAAAAAAATCCATAAAATCACATTGTAGGATTTTTAAATTATTTATTTGTAAATTATGGTGAAAAATAAGTATTTGGTCAATAACAAAAGTTCAACTCAATACTTGTAACATTACCTTTGTTGGCAATGACAGAGATCAAACGTTTCCTGTAAGTCCTCCATGCAGATCTCCTCTAGAGCAGTGATGTTTTGGGGTTGTCGCTGTGCAATACAAACTTTCATCTCCCTCAACAAATGTTCTATGGAGTTGAGATCTGGAGACTGGCTAGGCCACTCCATGACCTTGAAATGCTTTTTAAGGAGCCACTCCTTCATTGCCCGAGCAGTGTGTTTGGGATCATTGTCATGCTGGAAGACCCAGCCACGTTCCATCTTCAACGCTCTCTCTGATGGAAGGAGGTTTTGGCTTAAAATCTCACAATTTTCATCTGACCACATGATATTCTCCCAATCCTCTTCTGGGTCATCCATACGCTCTCTGGCAAACTTCAGACAGGCCTGGGCATGTATTGGCTTAAACAGGGGGACACACCTGGCCCTGCAGGATTTGAGTCCCTCTCGGAGTAGTGCGTTACTGATGGTAGCTTTTGTTACTTTGGTCACAGGTCTCTGCAGGTCATTTATCGTATCCATCTGTGTAGTTCTGGGATTTTTGCTCACCGTTCTCATAATCATTTTGACCCCACGGGATGAGATCTTGCCCACGCCCCAGATCGAGGGGGATTATCAATAGTCTTGTATGTTTTTCATTTTCTTACAATTGCTCCCACAGTTGATTTAGTTTGACCAAATATTTATTTTCCAAGTAGGAAAATACTTATTTTACTTTCTAAGTAAAATAACTTACACAAGTAGTGGCTGACTAAATGCTTTTTGTCCCCACTGTAAACTTTTATTAAATATTATTATTAAAACATTGATATTTCACATCTGAAATACACCATTTGCTGAATTTAACATATAACATATTTAACATATAAAGTATAATTTGAGTAGGACTACCCAACCTTTTCCACATGACTATGATTCTTATATCTGATATTCATCTCTGTATCATCCTCCTCAGTGTTCTGTGACCTGTGGGAAAGGGACCAAGTACAGGGAGCTTGTCTGTGCATACCACAACCAGACCAAGACAGAAGAAAAACACTGTGCTCAACTTTCTCGGCCCAGGACGCAAAAACTTTGCAGAGCAGGACCATGTCCCACCTGGAAAACCAACAAATGGCAACCGGTGTGTATTACAACTGTCACGTGTGTTTATCTGACAGAATATAGTGTGCCATTACCACAATATTAAATTATCTAAGTACAAAATGCCAAGGGAAAATTTAAAGTAAAGAGCTAGTCAGAATTTAAAAGAGCAAACATTTCATCAACCCAAATACATTGAAAATTATAAACTGAGTCCATACTAAATAGCTGAAGGATTCCTGTGTTCTAAATCTGGAGCTAAAATTTATTTGATGTATTGTTGTTGCTAATGCAGCATAACATATCTTGTTAGGAGATACATAGTAACATATTAACATAAGCAAGCAATATTAACACAGTCTTTATAATTATGGTCCCAAAATCTGAGCAGGGGAATAAAGAGGACTTTTGAATCTGCATGTATATGTGTAAGGGGAAAGGAAAAGGTCACAGTCCTGGTGGAGCCGACCACACACTGGAGGCGCCTGCTAGCATCTTGCAGCCCATAAGGCGTGACATACTTTCAGAGCTTGCGGTCACATCGAGGCAGAATCATACACTCACATACACACAGCTGGTGAGCCACAAACAAAGACAATTTAAATTTACTACCAATCGCCCAGAGTAAACTACTCTAAACTCTCTCACGCTATCCATCATGGGAAGCTCTGCTGAAAGAAACGATGTATGTATATGTATGCGAGTAAAGCAAGTGGTATCCCAGGGGTTCACTTCCTTTTTTCTTCAAGTTTAACCTGAGGACAGATATAAACACAGAAAATCTTGTCTGGAATTGGTAAGAGGATAATGCATGAGTGTAAAATAAGCAAGAAATCTAATTGACTTAGCTAACTCAGTTTCATGGTCAGTTTCCCAGGTCCAGTGGTGCCATCCTTTACTTCCCCTGAGTGAGCAATCCTCTGTTCCTAAAACTGTGATCTGGAAGCAATCAGCCTTCTTCACATACCAACATAAACCATGAAATACACAACTAGTGCATAAAGACATGGTTTCTGTCTTAACATTTATGTCTGTGTCTGACAACTACAGAAATCCTTAAGCCCACAATTCAAGACATTTAACAATCCCTAAAAATTGTATAGTCTCCAGGGGGAACTTGACTGGAAGTATAGAGCTCTTTATTAGTTATGTGTGTGCATATGAGTGCACGTGTATGTCACTGTCCATGAAAGTATTTTAATGATGGATGAAATGATGGATCATGATAGATCATAATGACTTGATGTGTACAAATCTTAAATGATTCATTTGATTCCTTTCAGTCATACACAATGACTAAATATTCACAATATGATGCACACAGGTATGGATTTTCTGGTCACTTCAGTAACTCTTACAGTATGGTTTTCCATCTTTGAAGAAAAAAAGCCTTAACCTTAATTCAGTTAGACAATGGAATGTCAACAGTAAGCCATGGCAAAATGTAATGGCAAAGGCAACAGAACATTCAAATTCTAGGATAAAAATCAAGGACCCTGAATAAGTCCGTCATGCTTCCAACTACTCCCAAATCCAGCTTGTATATTACATTGTGTTTCTTCTTTTAATTCTCAGTCTTAAGATCAGATACCAATTTCAGCCCACATCCCAAACCAATCTCTTATTTAACTACAAAGTACATCTATAACAAAGAACACACGATAAGAACACATGATAAGAAAGACAATTACCTCACTTTGTTCCCACTTCACATGTTATTCTTGTCAAAGGATTATGGGACTTTATGCAATTATGGAACCTTGATTGTCATTGCTGATAAGACTTTTGTTTACCTTAATAGACAATTTAATTTGATTTAAACAAAACAATTTGCATTAACTTTGTGTTTTGCTTGCCGGTGTTGAGACATAATAACTGTGTGTTATGTAGGTGGTAAAGACACAACAAGTTGGATGGAGCAATTAGTGCTCAGCTGACATAAAAGCACCGTTGACTATTGTTTTTGAACATCTCAGCCTTCCCCAGTACTAAAATAAGGATCCACGACTTATTCAAACTACAATTATTGACAACTCTGGTAAAGATGAGTATAACAGTTTATAAGAAATTCACCTGTAGGTCAATTAGCCTAATCTCCCACTTCAAAAGGAAAAAAAATCCGGGGATCTCTGTGGGAGAGTTACACTAAAAAGTAGTAGCTTCTCCAAAACTACCATCAGTTTATTGATTTGTATTGGTCTGTACAGCTGACAGAGCAGCCCCTTGCTCTTAGCTCAATATAATACTTAATGGTGCAATAAATAAAGATCTCAAATCAAAGTATGTGGAATTATTTAGAATAGCCATAGAAGCAGAGCAAAATCTGAACAGCTTGTTGAAAGCCAGGTTTGCTATATATAAAAAAATACTGGGGTGTCTGGTTCCACAATTTTTGCATTGGAACAAAAGAGCTTTTTTACATAATTTGTCCCCTTTAACAGTATATTGTTTATATATACTGCTCACAAAAACTAGAAGATACTTCAAAATAAAATATCTGATAATTATAATAATTAAAATTCACCCTAATATTTGTGTGCAGTGTAATCACATCTTACTTATCAAACTAATATCGTTTAAATTGGTGTGTGTGTGTGTGTGTGTGTGTGTGTGCGTGTTACAGTGCTCGGTCAGTTGTGGGGATGGTGTGCAGAAACGTGAAGTGTATTGTAGGTTGAAAGGCAAAGGTCATGTTCAGGAAGAGTTGTGTGATGCCCATCTTCGTCCCAGCAGTTTTCAGCCATGTTTACTCTCTAAATGCATTCGCTATATTTGGTCAGCCAGTGACTGGCAGGAGGTAAGTGTTGCAGTATCCATTCCATTCCAATTGTATATTTATTTTATTTATATATGTGTTAATGATTGTGCCATCCACAGTATGATATGTTTTTCTATTCGAGGCTGGCTCCTCTCAAAGTTCCTTTCTCTGGATTGTTCATTTCTGTCTAGTGTCAGCTTTGTGTATTCTTTGCAATAATGTCTGTTCTAAAAAGCACTATATAAATAAACTGAACTTCTTAAGTCAAGCCTACTTCTTTTGGTTATTATGGAATCACTATACAATATATTCTTAACATAAGTGAATAACTTGCCAAACCCTTCATATTGTGTGCATTCTTTTCAAAACTTGAATCAGTATTTTCTAATACTAATTTTAACACTTTGCACTTGACCTAATAAAATTCCCCTAAGACACAATTTACCACCTGGATGCAGTTTTATGTATATGGCATTTGCATAGGTTGCACACCTCAGACTGGTTCTTTTAAACTTCAAAGGTATAAGAACAAGGCCACACACCATCATCTGCTCCTGGGTGCATTCAAACATGCACGAGTGAAGACTCCTCAGGCCTTTCACACAAAGTGTACACATTTTTGGGGAGCAATTTAATTTTATTGTTTAGAGTAAGCTCTTATCTAATCATTATCTTAAAATGGCTGCCTGATTTAATTAACGAGGAGCGTACCATGTCTGCACAAGGGAAAATTCTCATGGAACGCTTAGAGGCTTTGTTGGAGATTATCCCAGAACCGCCCATTGAGAATGACTGCGTGAGAGGAGTTAAGAATAAGGAAAGGATAAGGATTGCAGTGACGAACAAAGCTGAGGATTCATAGATACAAGATGGAGACAAAATCACTTCACCTTTACAGCACATGCGAATGGAAAAAGAGTGAATGATATTGTCTGTGCAGTAACATCTCATATTCTCTCATATATCAAAACCCTCTAATCAATTTTCAGCCTAATCCACAATTATTTGGGGTTGAAGTTGTATAAACTATATCTAACTCTATTTAATATAGAGGCTTTTGTAGAACTTGTGCAAAAAAGATTTGCGATGCATGGCATTTCTTGGGTAAAATATGACATCTTGATATTAAAATTGTTAGAAGACTATGTTCTGATTTTTTTTAAAGCTGAAGCCTGCTATGTACTAATGTCACCTATATAAAATATTAACTTGCATTAAATAAATCACTCAGAGTACAATCATGCCAATTGATACTGGAATGTAATTACTTTATAGCAACAGTTAGCTAGCTAGTCTGCTAAAATCATATTGCTTACAATGTGTTAAAATAATGAACATTCATAAACATTCTGATTAATGCCCAGGAATAAGAGTATGCTAAATAATAGAATTGTGACTGTTTTACAGGTTTAGCTTTATATTCTGATACTGCTCATATATATTGCTCATTTATTTATTGGCAGTTAGTTAGCAAGTCTGTCGTTCATGAATATCAAAATTGCAAAGGAACATTTTGGAGTTTGAATTTTAATGGATCCTGGTATTATAATAAGGGTAAATAAGTAGAGATGGTTTTTGACCATTACTAATTGTAAGGGGCTCTGGCAAGCATAAAGTCAATTTAAATTTTTTGCGAGAAAAGCCTGAGCCCCTCACAATTTTCTGGATTAGGCACTTTATTGAGATATGTGATAATTTCGTTTAAAATATTGAATTCCACCAAGATTAATTAAATCAGAAATGAACAAAAATGAAGAATTTATTACCAAATAAAAGTTTATTCCTTGATCCATGTCTTTTGTGTGTGTAGTGTAATGCTACATGTGGAGAGGGCATGAAACATAGGATCATCCAGTGTGTGGACGAAGGGAGGAATCCTGTTTCTGAGAGCCAGTGTGACCCGTCATCCAGACCTGCTCTTAATCAGCCCTGCATCAGTGCCCCCTGTCAGTATGTCTGGGTAACTACAGCCTGGACTCAGGTACCGTAGCTACTGTGTAATATATTGCTATTATTATTATTTGGTGCAGTGTACACTAAATAAATGTGACTTAATTAGTGTTGTAAAGTTACACTAAAGACTAAGACTAAGTGTACATCTGGTGCTTTATTGCTTATCTGTGTACTATACTTAGATCTTAAGCACATGAAGTTAGACTCAGTGTATAAATCAGTTTAGTATCGCAGGGTGAGATAGTGTTGGCTTAATTGGCAGCACAGGGCGCAAGTTGCGAGTCACCCCTGGACATTGATGAAGAGTTCAATGCACACTTTAGATGGGACAGTAAACCAAACCCATGTCATAGGAAGGTGGAAAAAGAGAAGTACCCAGAGATGGCCCATGCAGACATGAGGAAAACATGCAACTCCACATAAGTCTCTTGAGTTGTGAAGCAGAGCCAACTGTGCAATCTGCATTTATTTGAAATTAATGTTATGTCTTCAGTTACTATATTGCTTATGTTGTTAATTTTGTCCCTCGTGCCTGATGTGAGAGGCAGTTGATGTTTAGAAAAATTGTGTGTGCTGTTTTTACTTTTTTATGTATATACACACACTATTTACTATAAAACAAAACAGCTAAATAACATGGTCTTAGTTCGTGCCCTGAAAAAAACAATTTGTAAACAATTAAGCTCCAAAGATGTTTAATTTAAAACATTTTACTGTGATGTTTGTGGTCAAGCATTTGTCACATCACATAGCTAGCAAGCCAATAATGCTATGTGTAATTTTTTTTTTTTGCAGATGATGTAATGTGTATCTGTTGATAATTGAGCTCACATGTGCAGTTGGTATTCAAGTGTAATCATTTCTGTCTGCACGTCTATGTGTGAATGGTTTGGATTTCATCACCATTATTGTTTGTTCAGAAATATGCAGCTGTACCTGGTTAACAAGTAATGTTGTGTATCACATGCTTTGCTTGGGTGCTTATTTGCATTAAAGTAATTCTGGAAACCATTATAACTTGTTGATTATGGCTTGCACTTTACACATGCATGCATTTATAAGGATATCTTTATGTGTTTTAGTGTTCTGTAAGCTGTGGCTCAGGTTACCAGCACAGGATGGTTTCATGCTCTACAGTGCCCTATGACTGGGACCTAAAGGGTACTGGTGTCCAGTCGTATGCTCAAGTTTTGCCCACAGAATGCCCAAAGTCTATGCCACCCAACACCAGGCCATGCCAGTTCCCAGAATGCCCAGTGCCTGCATACTGGAAAGCTGGGCCGTGGGGCAAGGTATGTGAGGGTGTTGTGTGCTGATCTGTATTCTTATTACTTCCGTGTTTATGTGACCAATATAAAGTCTATAACTACATGGTGTATGCAAGAATACTATTCTATTTACTACATTAATGATGTTATGTATTATAATGTTAAGACATTGCATCTTATTAATAGTTATTAATTTTTCCATCGTGACCAGTTATAAGTATTTCCCTATGCTTTTACTTAGTGTTCTCAGACATGTGGTGCTGGGGTGATGGAGAGGACAGTAGAGTGTCTCAGTGATAAACATCTACCTTTTGAAAACTGCTCTCTGTCTAGCCGGCCTCCATCCAAGACTGCTTGCCAACAGAGACACTGTCAGTATGCTTTACAGTTATGTTTTGTTCATTGGATAGCAACTTGTCTAAATAAGGATGCAAATCACTTCTGAATTTATCCAGACTCTACTTTTGAAATACCTAGTAATTCAATTCCTAACTCATCCAGGCATAGTCCAGTTGTTTTACCTACATAAAGTTCTGTTAGCATAATATTGTGGTGCCACAGACATTCTGACCTGTTATCTGCTTATTAGGCAAGGTTTCAGCTCTCTACCATTTTCAACCTCCTCTTATATTTTCTTCCTCGCATCTCCTCGTGTGTGTCTGCTAAATCACTGTCTAGCAGGTGTGTCTTACTGTAAGTGCAAGTGACTAAATAAAAAAGTCTTACAAATTCTTTTTTATATCAGATAGGTTCTTATAACTGGATGTTAGCTTAAAATTAGCCACTAAAGGCCAGATGCCAGTTATATTCCCTTCATAACTAGGTTATGAAAGGAATATGAATGGCATCTTCATAATCTAGTTTGTTTCATTGCACATAGCACTATTTTGAGCAAGGCTCTGCTCTTGTTGTCTGTGACCTTTGATTTTGTATGCTTGATCATAATCTCTGTATGGCATTACTAGACATTGTATTGTGTAAATCAGCCAATTTTTTTTTGTTTAATCTTTTTTTAACATTCAGCTTAATTCTATACTAGTTATTCTTAAAGGTTTAAATGATCAAATAGGCCTTCCAAATCCTGTTATTGTCAACTTTTATACTGGTATGACCTACTTCTACTTTTCAAGTTTTCAGTTGCTTGTGCCTACAGCTGACTTTTGCTGCCAAGTCAGACTTGGAAGAAATTATAGTGATATAGTGATTACTTACACATTGGGTGGGCTCAGCAGCCATATATAAATGCCAGTCAGGGAGTCTTTTTTAGTCCACGTGGAAATAATATTTGGAACAAATTAAATTGGGACACATTAAAACTGTTTGTTGTTTAGAGGAAACTTGCACATCCTTGTTCAGTTGTAGACAGTGTTGCATTTATTCAAGGTGCTTTGTTCTTGTTTCAGGTAATTTGCCTTCCACCTGCAAGGAGCTCCAATTGAGAGAAGGTATTATGCAAGATGGCGAACATTACCTCCGAATTAAATTACGAATTCTTCAGGTTTACTGTGCAGAAATGCAGACTGACTTTCCAAAGGAGTATGTGACTCTGCGTAGTAGCCAAACAGACAATTACTCTGAGGTGTACGGCTACAGGTATGATTTATAAGCATGTTATTTTGTAATTTGTAATGTCATGCTTATATTCTTTACAGTATAAAAAATCTTTTCATAATGTCAACATTTCTCTCATAATGTCTAATACCAGGCTAAACAACCCTTTTGAGTGTCCCCATAATGGCAGCAGGCAGCAGGATTGTGCTTGCAGAAATGACTACCCTGCAGCGGGCTATACTGTTTTCCACAGAGTAAGACTGGACCTTGACACCATGCGAATAATCAGTGAGTAGAATGTGAACAATGATTAATGTCGCTTCAGAAAAACTACTCAGTGCTTTCCCTCTACCAAAATTTTGATACATTTCGTGAACTTGTTTTAGAAGGAAACATCTGTGTGCTGCCTTGATTTTTATTAGATTAGAAATCCCTATATTCATTTATACATTTAGATTATGTAATCCGTCTTTTATGTTATGCTTGGCTCTGTTCCTGTTGAACAAAAGTTGAATATAATTGCATCACATATAAACTACAGAAATGTCTCCATGTTGTTGTCATTATGCAGGGTATAATATATGGCATATTATACATTCTTAAGGCTAATACACACTTACCTTATTGCATTGGGATTCAAATCATAATCAGAGGCACTTATATTTGGTTTGGATTTCCATATGTTGCCCGGGCACAAATGTGTGTGCAGAACATCAACAAATCTTGTGGGTATTTAAAATGAATGTTGTTTAAAAGGAGTAGTCTTAATTGGTTCTGGCAAAGCACACCTGGCTAAGGAAGAATGAATTTACTTGCAAGGCTGCCATTTGCTTAAACATTGGTCAACATCCAAGCCAACAGGGATTTGTAATATCTGGAGACAAATACCATTGTTCAGTGCCAGGTCTGATCGTCAAATTACACAACTGGTTTTTGAGTAAATGATTTTAAACAAGGGAGAATTTGCAAGCAGTTAATAAAGGAACCTTAAATACTGCACGTAGAATTGTTTTAAACGTTTAAAAGAGTCTTCTTACAAAATTTCACGACAGTATTTTTTTGGTCTTGTCATCCCAGCTCATCACATTAGGTTTTCCAGGACATGCTTACTGTGCGATAGAATCTATAACTTGAAGGGGTGGAAAATTGTGTGAATTGTACACAGTGGGCAGTATAGGATGTGTACGTGGGGGAGTGTGTGTTTATATATTGTGTATCATTTATTGAAAAAGCGCACCCAACTTAGAAATTAGATTGCTGCCTTCAGTGTCATGAACTGGACTGCTACTGAATGGAACTGTATCATCTATATTGACAAGTCCAGGTTCTGTTTTGCATCCGACAACAGTTCAATTTGAGTATGAAGGCCTTATGCTGAGTACGGTACTTTAATCCTGCCTTTTCTGTGGAGCTACATACTGTCCCAACTGCTAGTGTGATGATCTGGGGAGCCATCACATATGACAGATCGTCAGCCCTAGTATTGATACAAGTGACTCTAACAGATCAGCGATATGTGCAGAACATCCTGTGGCCATGTGTTGTTTTTCATGGCAGGGCTTCCAACTCCACTTTTAGTAGGTTAATGCTCACCCACACACAGCAAGGATTTCCTAGGAATGTCTCTGACAGATTATAACACTTCCTTAGCCTGCCTGGTCACCAGATTAATCACCAATCAAATATTCATGGGACCAGCTGGTATGCCATCTTGAGCAGCCTATGGGTGTGCAGGATCTACAGGCCCAGGTTTACATCTGTGGGCAAATGTGCCACATGAATCGCATGAATCTTGAATTCAGGCTACAGCGGGTCAAACAGGTTACTAGACTCCCCTTGCAATTATACAGTTTTTGCCAATTAACTTATTGTTTTGCTCTAATATTTTAGGAACTAATATATAAACTGTATTTGTATTTTTTATTTTTTTATTTTTGCTGCAGCCACCGATGTGCAGTTTTCTAAAACCCTGCTTGGGCATCCGATTCCTTTTGCCACTGCTGGTGATTGTTACAGTGCCGCTAGATGCCCTCAGGTAGCAGTCTTAACAGTTACAACCAACAGCTATGAGACAAAACATACAATTATATTTATTAATTATTATCTGATTCTGCAGGGTCAATTCAGCATTAATCTCTCTGGGACGGGACTAAAGGTTGCTGAATCGACTAAATGGGTTTCTCATGGCAACTATGTTTCGGTCAAAGTCCATCGATCAGAGGTAGGGAAATTTATTTTTAATCTGATGCCATGATAAAACAATTGTTCTTACTCTTACTACAATGCTCACAAAATTAGGGGAAATTTAGATTTTATCCTTAATTGTTATGAGCAGTATAGTTAGGACACAACACCGCATTTTCAACAGCATTTATTTAACACAGGTGTGTAGTCCATGCTGACTATTTCGCTTGAATTTTTCAGCTTTACATTTAGTCTGTGGATATCCTGTTCTACTACAACCCAAAGATGAATTATTTTTCAGGGTATGGTTGGGCCGGACAAAAAAGCACAGCCTGAAACAGTTCCAACAAGTACAGTATATGTATACACATACCTATACTGAACAAAAATATAAATGCAACACTTTTGTTTTCTCTCCTATTTTTCATGTGCTGAACTCAAAGATCTAAGAATTTGTAACACAAAAGGCAAATATTGTTCACAAATTTGTTTAAATCTGTGTTAGTAAGCACTTGTCCTTTGCCAAGATAATCCATCCACCTCAATATGAAGATACTGATTAGACAGCATAATTATTGAACAGGTGTAACTTAGTCTGGCCAAAATTAAAGGTCACTCTAAAATGGGCAGTTTCATTACATAGCAGAATGCACTTTGCATGCTGACTGCAGAAATGTCCACCAGAGCTGTTGCCCGTGAATTAAATGTTAATTTATCTACCATAAGCTGTCTCCAAAGGTGTTTCAGAGAATTTGGCAGTACATCCAATCATCCTGACAAATGCAGACTATGCGTAACCACACCAGCCCAGCACCTCCATATCTATCCAACCATCACCTCATGCTGTAGCATGATAATGCTCGGCCCCATGATGCAAGAATCTGTACACGATTACTGGTAGCTAAAAAGATCCCAGTTTTTGCAGGCCAACATACTTACTTTGGATATGTCATCCATTGAGCATGTGTGGGATGCTCTGAATTTGCATACATGCTCCAGTTCCTGACAGTATCCAGCAATTTCACACAGCCATTAAAGAAGAGTGGACCAACATTCCACAGGCCAAAATCAAGAACCTGATGAGCTCTATTCAAGGAGATGTGTTGCACTGCGTGAGGCAAATGGTGGTCACACTAGATACTGACTGGTTTTAAGACACCCCACCAGACCCCTCAATACGGTAAAAGTAAACTGCACAATTTAGAGTGGCCTTTTATTGTGGCCAGCCTAAGGTATCCCTGTGCAATAATCATGCTGTCTAATGAGCATCTTGATATGTCAAACCTGTGAGGTGGCTGGATTGTTGCTTTAAAGGAGAAATGCTCACTATATATATATATATCTGTGGCGGATGCTGGTCTTTCAAGGAGGGGAAGCTCAATTTCGGCCTACATCATAAAATGATTCGCTCATTTCGCT
>JAUZSU010097456.1:0-19939 GCA_034780255.1 Parotocinclus maculicauda
CAAAAAATTGGAAATAAAAAAAATAAAAAAAAAAAAAAAAAAACAACTGTCACTATTGACCATGTTAATTTCCGATTACCTCCTTGTTACCATATCATTGTGTTCCAGAACCACAATACCTTTTACAGGAGAGACAGCTTTCCAGCAGATATTACTCTGCTAGCCTGAATAATTGTTAAAGCAAATAAGTAAAGATAGTCAGACTTTCTATAAAAAGATTCACATGACATGTTGACAGGCTATAATTACAACAGACTCAAATTTTAAACTTGAGATTTGTGAAGATGCACAATGTGATAAACGCGTTGGGACTGAGCATTGTCAACAGCTTAGAAATGTTTGTGTCTCAGGGAGGGGGGATTAAAAAATAGCTACCTGCATATTTAAACAGCAGTTGTGTTAGTGTCAGTCATGGTCATAGAGCAATATGCCAATCACTGTCAGCATAAAAAAGCTATGACAGTGTGAGCACTTGCTATGGTATGCTACAGCAGGCACAAAATATGAACTTGAATCATCGCTAAACTCAACCCACCAGCTCTGTCCCCAATCTTTCCACAAGGCCTTGCTTGCAAGCCAAAAGCTAAACTGTGTGGCTGTGTGTCACATGCCAAAACAAAATGCTGCAATAATATTAGCATACAAAGAATCTCATTCACAGGTACACACACTCAATGATGAGGATTGCTTTGCCAGTGTTCAAATACCTGTAATTTGTCACAGTATTCATCTCCCTTTAACATTCTTTCCCAGTTTTCTGCTGAGATACCTTTGTTTACCTTGACAAGTATTGTATTTTGGTGTACTTAGCCAGACCACAATGAGATAATGTAGCTTGTGGAAAGTGGGAAAAAACATACCTTACAGGATCCCTGGAAAACTGCTGCTGTTAACGTTCTTTAATAACTAAACTGCTTTTTTTTCACCTTTTACACCTTGACTTAAAACACACAAACTATAGTTTAGGTAACTATAGTATAGGTTTACAAAATCTCACGTTTCCATCAAATAAGTATAGAGATCACATCTTGTGTAGATAATCATAAATCTGCTACAGCAATATCAAACTACACTTTTTTCTTGGCTATATCTAGCAACAAAATATTCAATCACCACACTAAGTTTTTATCAAATTTGTCAAGCATACATCAGTCAAATTGTATAAAATGATTTCAGTGAATTCCATTGTCTCCTACAGTACATCAAAGTGCATGAAATTAGGAATCATAAAAATGTTAAACTTTTTGGTTGACAGTTTAGCTTTACACTATGAAGCCTTAGCATGGTCCAATTTTTTTTTTTTTCTTCTCCACAAAGCTTTTGCCATAAAATTTGAATAGAGATCTAGACTGAATGTTGCCACCATCATCTGATTGTTATATTCCATTCCTGAAGGCAAGCTTTAGCATGTGTTGTTTTGTGGCAAGATGATTATCATGCTGAAAAAAATTGTCACCAAACATTCCCAAAAGTGCCTTGTTTTAAATATCACTTTCATTCAATCATCCACAAGGTTCAAGGTTCAAACCCCCCTCTTCCAAGCTGTCACTGTTGGGGCCTTGAGCAAGACCCTTAACTTACAATTGCTTGGACTGTAAGACTGTATTAATTTTAAGTCACCCTGAATAAAAGTACCTGCTAAATGCTAATTCAATTGAGTTCTGTTCTGAATATTATTTTCTGTTTGGTTCATAATTCACTAATAACTAGCTAATTTTACCACACTATGTTGAATTTCCTTTGTGAAGGAGTTTTAGAATCCTTTACTTTTTTTTACTTTTTACTGTTGACAGCTATTGTTGAAGCCATGTTTCCATTTAACGTAAAAAGCCCAACAGGTCACTATGCTCTCTAATAGTGCCATTGTGACTGCAGAATAATCTGGTCTTTTTGCCCCTTTGATTTAGAAACAAAAATTTTAAAAACATTTCTGAACTTGATTTTAAAATGTCATTAATTTAAACTGTTTAAGGCATGTTTCACAAAATCAGATGTTTAGCTATTTAACAAAAAAAATATTTGGTGTCATATTGCTTTTTTTTTGTTACATATGGTGTCATATGCAGTGTGTTTGTTTGCTATGAAGTTAAAGAAGCTGGGTAGTTATCCAAAAAATGTGGTGACTATCATTACTGCCATGGGTAATCGCTTTTCTGCAACTGGAGTGCTCAGCACTCACCACATTCAGAATCTCTGGCAATAAAAGTGCGTTTTTCCTGCACACAGAGCCCATCACCCCTCACTTTCTGCCATCTTTTATATGTCTACACTATAGCACCATTATGCAGCCTTCCATAGTAACATTATCACTTAAGTTAAGACTTTTTTAACTGCCCTTTTTTCAGGGGGTGGGGGTTACACTTATTAATTCAATCTTGAAGCTAGGCTGTATAGTCTTTATAGACTTTATGAGACCCCTACTGGTCCACTCCCCCACCACTCACCTCCCTCACCATATTCAATAATGGGCATATGAGCAGAGTTAACCCTTTCAGCACAGAGAACTAGATTTAATTTGGTTCCTTTGTAAGGGAGCAGGTTTGGTGGGAATTGGCACAAGGCCAGATCACAGACGCACTGTGCCAGCAGCTCCTGAGCAATGTACTGATTTCTTCTAATCTCCCCTGAGGACTGAGCAATGACCGGTGTCTATTCGCCCGGGATGCTAGCCAGATCGAAAGCCCTGCCAGAGCGCTTGAAAGGATAGCAAATCATTTAACTGTTCCCGATAGCACATTAGCATTTTACCAGCACTACGTTGGCGTGGGGTACTGGCAGAGGATTAAATTTCACTTTTAAATTATGTTTGCTAAATAAATATATATATATTTGTTTGCGGGCATTCCCATACATAAAGCTAAGCAGGTAAATAAATACAAATCAGTGTAAATATTGGACATATATTAAATGAAAGAAAACACCACAAACGTAGTCAATCTTAAAGCCTTTTTACATATTAAACGTGCAACCGTTCCTGGCACCAAAAAGTAGACTACTCCAACTAGCATGAGAGAAGCACTGGGAGAAACATTATCCAATGCAATAACAATGGAAGTGATGCTTCAGCAGCTTAAAGCTGTAAAAATAAAGCACTGAAAGTTACAGAGATCTACTGGAACATAAACCCTAGAATCCAGCATGCACCCCGGATATTATGCTATATAAACAGACAATGAGATTAACATAGTGTTGCAGAAATTTCTTCTGCACCATTTCACAGACTGAAACTGAAAGAAAAATGTTGGCACTGCAAGATTTTATAGTATAACTCTGTCATGCTATTGGTGTGTAGCCATTTCCTCACATAATGACCAAAAATAAGAACTATTTGTTTAAATGGCCATCTACATGATACTAGATTTTAAACAACATAATATTTCACCATACTACTGGAAATAAACAAATGTCTTTCTTATAAAAACACTGCCAAAAGAAATCAGATTAGATGACTCATGTAGACTTCCATTATCATATTTGTTTTTGGGGCTGTGTGGTGCTGTAAAGGGGAGGAGGGTGCTTCTAGATTAGTGGTACTCTTAAACTAAAGTTATCTCCAAAATTGGGGGGGCATTAGCTTGAAAATAGGTTTCAAAATGTCTGCTACAGTCCCTGTTGGAGGGTAAGTGCATATAAATACATTAAAGGGTTCCCAAAATATGATTTCCACAGTTATCAGATTACATGTAAACGCCCTTGGTGATGTTATTGTGGAAGCGCAATCAAATGCAAGTTTAGATATCGGCAGAAGACAACATGCAGGACTCACTAAGTTTCCCCCTGCCCAACCTATTTGTGCCTAGGTGATGCACACCAGGACAGAAAAGAGAGGTGTGATTATCAGAGATAATCCAAGTGCCTTTAGGTGACCTGTCAGAGAATTGAGGGCACTTTTCTAATCTCAAGAATTATCTGATATAAGATTACCCGTCTGATGTCAAACACTCCTCTGGTTCTTTTAACAGATGCTTAAATTAAACTGCTACAAGCTGGAACTGATCCAGGAAAAGAAGAGCAAGAGTGTAAGCGCTATTGAGTGTATTTGTAACTCTGTCTGCACTGTAATCCCACTTTATCTAATTATGGTCTGCTTCACTCTACTAATTAGATGTGTTAGCATGGAAGAGAACCACTGATCTATTTGGGTTCTGATTATAGAACATGGAGGCGAAAACCACCTATATTAACAAGCTTACTAACAAAAAGCCTCAGTCTGTAGGAGGAACAACACAACAAGCAGAGTTTAGCATTCACAGAAAAGTGAAGATGCAAACTTAGCATTTTTTATATTTATATTTATTTATGCATTTTAATATTTATTTTTTGTAAGCAATATAAGTTATTATAATTACTAGATGCAAGATGCAATTTAGCTGTTAATTCTGCTGAGAAAAAAATAAAAAATTGAAAGACTAATATAAACTCCACTATAAAAACCAATATAAAACCACTATTAAATACACCTTGCTGGTACCAGGTTGGTAAGTACACTTGTAAGCACAATTTTGCCTTCAAAACTGCCTTAATTATTTATAGAACATATTTAACCAAGTACTACAAACATTCATCAGATATATTGGTTCATATTAAAGCTTCTGCAGATATTTTGTCTATGATGCAAATCTCCTGTTCCCCCACAGGTCAGCTGAGCACTAAACACATCAAAATAAAAAAATAATTTTAAAAAAAGGTGTGAGATGGTTGTAGTTCTTTGACATGTTGTGGAATTATACAGGAAGCAGCCATGAGAAGATGGGTCATAAGACATTTGACATGAGGTGTGCAATATTTTGATATTTTGATAATTAGGTGATGAATTAGACGACACTTTGCAACCGTCAAAAATGTATTTGTAAAAAGTTATTGTACCAGCTTCCTTCAATCAATAGGATATAAATTGCTGCTTCTTACTTGCGTTAATGTAAATAACATTAAAGCAAATGGAAATGTAAGGAAAACTGATCATATTTGTTTATTAACAACTGAAACATTCAAGTAAATGTTTCACATTTTCCCTCAACAGATGCATGAACAAGCAGAACATTTGAGCCATACCTGTCCTTGGCATTGCATTTGATTGACAGTTTGTCAATCTGCATTGTGATTAGTTCACATATGCTGAAATTACATATTTTCTGGATGTCTTTAACAACAAGGGTTGCATATTTAATCCTTTTAAGAAACAGCTGTCTTTTTAAAGCAAAACATCCATGCAAGTGTGAGCAATTAAATCTAATCACAGACTGAGGTGGTGTCTGTATTTTGTGTTCAGTTTGTTCATTTATAATGCTAGGTTGGTTTTGCGTGTACTGTATGTGCAGTAGTCTGTCCTATAAGAGAGGGCGAATATGTGAGTTTTTTTTTTTTGCAACATATGGGATATTCAATAATGTTGCTTAAATATTTGCATCAACATGCAGTTGAGCCTATCCGTGACATTTTTTTCATAGTAGTTTGGTATTTGCATATATGCTACATGCATATTCCTGTAAATATATAAAATTGTGGTTGACCACTGGTCCACAATCCACAAGTGGGCCATGAAGAACCATTTTATGGTTCATGGACCAACAATAGGAAGGGCAGCAGTAGTCGGTAGTGGGCTGGCAATAAAACTTTAAACCGTATTAAATAAAGATGCACCTACAAAAAAAATTTGAACACTCACCAAACAAAAATGGGAAAAGTGCACCAAAATGGGTCAGGAAGAAATTTAGAAAAAAGCCACACAGGGAGATCACACACAAAGCAAGGGGAAAGCAAGACAAGGATCAGAAGCTTCTCAGAATGTCATGCAGCTCTTCCGAGGGAAACGCATATAAGTAAGCCAGCCTTTGATGAGAGGAAACGAGCTGCAGGTGTTACTAATACCCAGGTGAAGTATCTTGCTTCCTCTGCTCAGCAGCATCAGACAGCACTATGGCTGGCTGAGAAAAAGGTGACATTACAGCAAATAGTTCTAGTACATGTCTTGTTTTAATACAATCTTAAGTCAGAAAAAGAGAGATACATAGATAGTATGGAAAATGCAGACTAAAGCATTGTTTTATATTTGCCTTGACTTTGATTCCACAGCATGAAGCATAAACCCAAGATATTTAGTGCTTTGTACAGTTTGTATGGGTGTACAGCATCCAGGAAAGGGGAATTGTTAATCACAAATAGCCCGTATGGGCACGTGCAAAGGAGTACTTTGACAAACATTTGATAAACACTGCATTATGGGGTTACATTCAAAAACGCTACTAACAACTTAACTGTGCAAAATATAAGTTTTAGAATAATCTTGTCCAAGACTTGTGACAAGAAGCAACATCCAGACAGCTAGAAGTCCAAAAGCCAGCTTATGCCATCATGTGTGGCAGTGCCCTTGGAATAGGTAAATTACAATTATGCAAGGGCAGCAGTAATCCAGAAATTACATTGAGATTTTAGAGCAACATATGCTTCCTTTATTATGGCAGATTTCCAGGGACATCCATTAATTTTTCATCAAGACAATGCAAGACCACATGGTGCACACATTAGAAAGGCATGTCTGCAAAAGAGGAAGCTACGACGGAAGCTACGACTTTTGACAAAAAAAAAGTGACGATAGCCCATACTGTTGTGTTTGCTGAAAAAACTGGACCCAAAAAAAATAAATAAATTAATTAATTAAAAAAAACACTTCATCACTCACTATACTTGGTGCCAAAACATATTTTAAGTGTAGTAAAAAAATTTATGACAATACAAAGTGGTAAATTATTTACTGCAAATTTTTGGAATGTAGGAATGGGCAATGGTAAGAAGCACTGCATACAGTTCATACTGTAACAATCGTTTCTGATTGAAGATTAACAAGTTATACAGTACTTTTAGGCAGTATAAATAAGTTGTAAAAAATAAAATAAAAAAATAAAAAAAAAAAAACTTTTTTTCCTGCCTATGTTTTGGTTTATATTGATTGAATTTAAGGATAGTGACTGTGGATTCAAAGGGCGAATACAGACATTTCATATTTAAAGTAATATTGCTCTGGAAAAGTTTAACATTCCAATTTCAAGAATTTTTCGGTGACTGCTGGTTTAATAAAGGTTATCTATCCAAAAATTACAAAACTTATACTTTATATAGTTTGCCAACAATGCTCCACTAGTCATATTAATACCTGCTGCAACAAGAGATGTGTTCTACTAGACTGGCACACTGTATATAAACCTTTTTTATATATTGGATGGCAGAGGTTATAGGTATTAGGCTAATACTGAGTGTTCTAAATATTTTAGTAGCTAATACATTGGACAATAGTACACCTAATTTAGCTGGATTTGCTGTTCTGCTGTTCTTTTGCAGCAGTGAACTATTACATTGAAGTGATTTGAAAAGCAGCTAGCTTATTTACAAATGTGTGGGCTCTCTTTTGGTAGGCAATCTGATTGGCACAATATACAGTGATATGCTTCAAAATGATAAAAAAAAATATTCTAACCCTTCATTTGCTTTGTAAGGACTGTGTGCGTGAAGACGATTCACATACATGTGTACTTCAGTCTCTCATCTGCCTGAGCACATTGCTTTAACAACTTGTAGAAATAATCTAGTTTCACACGGAGACGGAGAGCAACATCAAATCAGGTTTCATCTAGGTGTAATTACAGCAAGAAACTTACAGCAAAGGGCTCGCTGTTCTTTATCGGATTGGAAATCCAGTTCCTAAAGAGCCCACCTTTCTGACGCATTAAATATATTTCAGCAATCCTGTCGGATCATTTACCGCCACTTTAGTGAGGGCACACAGCATTATACTCAGTCCGCTGTACAGTGGCAGGTGATTTACACCCCACTATAACATTTTGACTGCCTATACTGCAGAACGCAAACAGACTATTTTGCTGTTTTACACTGCTCTTCTGGGCAAATCACCATGAGAACAAGTTCTGGTCAAAATAAACATTGAATAAAAACATATGAACTAAATAAACATAGACTGGTCTACCAACAGCAAGTTCTAAAGCTCTGCTATTCCTCAAAGAAGAAATACAATGAAAATGTTTTGTGTATTGCAGTATCCCTCCTCCCTTATCACAGAGAGCTGTTTAGCCTGCTCTACTAAGAAAAACATCTCGCTCTTATTCCTGTGCATTAGATTGAAAGCACTATTAATCCCCGTGCTAATCTGTCCCCAAATCTCCACTGTGTCCTGGGCAGGCCACGTTGACCCTGTGCCACCCTGCTAGGATTCATTCAGAGAGACAACTCCCACCCTCACCCACTGTATCTCCATCAATCTTGTACAAGAGGGGAGTACACAGAGTAGCTGCAGGTGACCCCATGATCACCACAGCATCTGGTTAAATTACTTAACTTGGCGCCCAGCAGACATGTAATCCGGTATAATGCCTTTTTAGCAGAGAAGGCACCAATCTGAATAAATCCAGCAATCCTGCCCATCTCATCCAGATCCCACAAGAATAGTTCCAATGTCAAATTATGTACATTTCTATAATGCAGTAAATAATCTTCATCAATTGACAGAGAGATTTAAATCCTTCACAAAGACTTAGATATCACTAGTCATTGTCATCTTCTTTGGAAACATTTAATATGCTGCAAATAGTTATTTTCAACAACTAGCAGATAGGGGGGAAAAATTACAATGTGCCAATTGAGAAAGATTGACAATATTGAGTCATGTGAAGTTCCCGGTCTCGGTTTGTATACAATGTGACTGAGTGACATTTTAATTACAAGACTTCAGACCAGCAGTGGAAAGACTCGCAATCAAAAGGGTGATAGAGACGAAAAAGAGACTGGGAAGACAGCAGGTGTGAGAACGAGACAAAATAGTAGAGAAATAACAATGAGACAATCCTACGTGTACATTAGTTCAGAAATGCATGGTTGTGTCCTTATAACAAATGGTCAGAATGTTTAATAAAAGTTAAAATATTATGTGGTTTAAATAATTTGTCCAAAATGGAACACACAAAATACTGCGTGACCGAATTCCCAGACAACTGCAAAAGAAAACAATAATTACAGGAGAGTGCATGCATTAATCTGTTTAAAATTACATTTCAAAAAAAAATGTTATCACAACTTTCTAAATCTTGGGCCTTCTAACTGAACACAAACCAAGCTGTGTCTATGCCCCAGTGTCCTGTGTAATTGTTTATTTAATGCTGTGCTTCAGCATAAAAGGCCACAAGGCACAAGGTTACATCAACCTGGTTACATCATTGGGGGTAAATTTTAGGTTAATCAGTTAACCCAAAACAATGTTTGTAATATGGAAGAAAACTAGAGTACACAGAGTAATCCCACACAGACATGGATACACCCTCCAAACAGAGGAGACCCAAGACACTTCATCCTAGGATCAAACCCATAACCCTCTTGCAGTGTGGCAACAGTGCTACCCACTAAGCCACCCAGTGCCATATGTTGCCAGGTGTTGTTATTTGTATCCATTAATGTTATTATTTATATGGTACGTGACATAACAAGAGATATGTTCTTTAGTAACTTTGCTGCCCAATAAAATCAGCGTGTCTAATATAACCACCCTACTAAAACATTTGTAAGTACATCTGTGTCTATAGCTAGACTGATGGACTTAAGGATGAATTAATGTATGTCTGTATAGACAAACAGATATAAAAGGTCTGTCCTCATAGTCCTACTGGTAACCTAAAAAACAAACATCATCAGAAGGAGGGGTTGCCAGTATTCAAACAGGAAAACAAATCTGGAGCTTACTGCGTCACCACCATAAGAGGTCTGTAGACTTGATTACAACAGAGGAAGCAATAAGTCTTTTCCATTCTTTCCATAATTATTTCCAAATTTATGTATTATTAAGCAGATAATTGCAATGGAGGCTCATGTAAATTCCAGAGAAGTCACCACAAAGTTCAAACTTAAGCTAACAAGAAGCAAATTGAATAGATAGACTGCTCAGAAAATTATAAATATCCCTAATGAAATGTCCTCCAATTTTTGTGAGAAGTGTAAAAAATGCAACATTAAGCTAAGCAATTTTAATAGCATGTTTAATAATAGTAAGTGAATTAAAATACTGCGTGTCCATACTAATAGTTTGATTATTATGTTCTTGAACATTTCCAGTGTAATACACTAATGGCTAACTCTGGTAATGTGAACTCTTAATGTGATCCATGTGACTTCTACCATGGTATTGCTACAAACGTTAATGTAGTTTACACAGAATGATTAACAGAAACAAACATCCAGTGAACAGAAGTGTCTAGAGACTAGACTTGTGGATGGCTACACCAACTCAAATGATGATACTTCACAACAGTACTGATCTGAAAGGCATTTCAGTATGCACACATCAACCATTGAGGCAACTGGGTTACAATATCAAACATTCAGATTTCCTTCTCAACCACTAACAAATCTGAAGCTGAACTGAAGGCATAATGACTGCAAACATTCCCTAGTCTTGATTTTTGCTTCCCTACGCAGATGAAACGGTCAGAATAATAACATGAACAGCATGACTCCATGGACTCAACCTGCTTTATGTCAATAGTTTAAGCTGCTGTGGTGTAGTATGTGTGAAATATTTTCTTGGCACTTATTGGACACCCTACTACCCTTTTTTATGGACACAGTAGAAATTACACAGTAATTCTACCTAGCACAGTGATGTACCTTGTTGCAGTTTACAGGTCATTGCAAAATGGTTTCGCAAACAAATGTTCCTATTTTATTTCAATGGCATTCCCAGTCACAAGATTGGGATTTTAGGATGCTGTAGAATTGAATAATCTCACAATCATGATCAGAGTCCAGAATCTCTAAGCAAGGTTTTAGCACCTCTGGATAAGTTGTTCAAGCTGTTCTGAGGGCAAAAATGAGTGTCAGTGTCGTATTACAATAGCTTTATAAGCATTACCAGAAAGTGTATATCCAGACCAAACTAGCCTTTATTTTAAAATGTATTATATATATATTTTTTTTTAAACAACAGTTCTCATGAGCAGTGTGTACTATCAAAGCTTAAAACATTATAGTCTGAAATGCTGTGAGAGAATTGATTAAGTGTTGGTGGCACTGTGCAGCAGTGCCTCAAGTGGCAACCTGGTTCACTTCTATAATAATTCATGCTTAAGATATAAAGTAATACTGAATGTGCTTGTGTGTGTCTAGTGTAGTGTGAATTCCTGTTCTCCTCTGTGCAAAACAGTAAAAAGAGAATTACAACATCACTAATTGAGGTCAGGTATAAAAAGACAATAAAAGACATGCAATAAAACAGGAGAAGGAAATATCTAATAAACTAATTACTTCAAAGGCAGGAAACAGAATGAGACCTTAGACAGACAGCTTGTCTATTGTGTCTCAGCATTCAGGCAAGATTCTGGCTCGCTACGCACCATCAGTCATTTTCTGCCACCAGGTGTGTTTGGGCATCTGTGTTTGAGTGAGTGAGGAAAGGTGTCCTATATAAACACTCATAAAAAGTGCTTGGAGGTAAAAAAAAAAGAAAAAAAAAAAAAAAACCTTTCCATTTTTTTACAGATGCTGGTCTTTCTCACAAGTACATAAACCTCTTATGTCTTATGTATTTTTTTTTCCATTTCTACCAGTTAATGCCAACTGCATCCTTGAACTTAGCAATAAGCTGCTAAGATTACACAGGCATAACTTCCTGGAGCAGCGCATCCATGCAGATTGTTATCAGGAATTTACCTGTCAGCCTCAGTAACATGCTTTAAAGTCTGAATGGCAAAGCTAAGAGAATTCTAGACTTATCTCGCTGGAGAAGTGGAGCTTTCAAACTGCAACATGAAAAGTACTAGAGATTGTTGATGATAACCAAATCCCTCATGGCAGCAAATGAAGATAATTTTTGTATGGTTATTAATAACTTTGTTTTACAGAACTAAAATTAATAATATGCAGAATGACTATACACTTGTCTTTGGTGATTTAAATCTATATAAAGCAAACTGAAGTGTCTCAGCTTTCAAGGAACAATAGTAATCTTTAGAGGTTTGATTAAGCATTCTCATTTCACTTGTATAAATCATTACCTCAGCTGATTAAGACAATAAATCAGTAAGAAAAGTATCAAGTAAACAGTTTAACAAAACGGAATAGTGAGATCAGAGCTGCATCCATTTCACGCTACATAAATGACAAATTTGATTTGACAAAAATGTTAGAAATAGTTCACTGATATTTCCAGTGGGGAAATAAGCACAGTAAAGTAGACTAGAAGGGTTACACTAAATCGCTCATGCTCAAAAGAGTTTAACTATTTCTAAGTTACTGCTCAAATGGTACAAATCCAAGCTGAACCAATGTGTATTATGCTGAAGCAGCACGTTAACAAAATAAAACACAGAAAATTAAATGAAAGTTAGACCTCTGAGTATTTAAAATGTTTGTTTTGTATAAACAGATCATAAACTCCAACACACCGTTATTCTCTGTTCTATGGGATGGGCAAAATAATTGGGATTCCTTACTGACAACTGCCATATACAATTTCCAAACGCCCCTCAACTCTAGTCTGCCACATTTCAGATCCAGAATGCATAGATAAAGCGTGAACACATGCAACCCGTTGACAATAAATGTATTCTAAAAAAGTTAAATAAGTGAATGAAGTGTTCTGGTTAGGAAGTAATGACTGCTAAATTGTAAAAAAATTATCTCTGTGAGGCCAGTAATTAACTCAACTGGCATACCTGTGCAGCATTAGTTGTTGTGTACTCTTTATAACTGCCATGGTTTCCCACATACTGGCACAAATAGATCAGGAAAAGCTGAAAAAGTTTTAAAAGTGGATCAAATGGGGGAGAATATATCACTGTCAAAACTGTACAGGTATTTTCAGTAAAAAAAAAAGCTACATCTTAGCATAACAGTATCTGTATATTGGTTATGGTAACCTCACAGAACACAAAGGACTGCTATAGAAAAATAAGTTTATCAGCACTGGCTGAAACAATACAAAGAGCCTAAGACTAACAAAGATGTCGAAGAGTTATTCACAGTACAAAATATCACTTCTGTTGTAGTGCTTTCATTCTATTTAAGTAATTTAATGCTTATTAATTTCCAAGTAAAACAAATTTAGAAGTCTTGGAACAACGTAATAAGTACTCATTCTTCTCATTATCGCCCAAAAGAGAGAATGAAAATAATCCTTTAGATCCAGTCACCAAAGTCATTTATAGGGGACTCGACTCATAACATCCCAGATAAAGCATTATAAACTCATAACCCTATGGCATGACTCAACACAGGTAACCCAACAGCAAACATTCAATTACACAATTAGTTTTCTAAAACTATAATACTGAAATCCCGCTCACATGTCAAAATTTAGCATACATGTATGCAAGGTGTAGGAGTATACCATTCTGCATTATGCACTTTGTCCAAGCATCCCTCTTCAAGATGAAGATGAATATAATGAATATTGCCCTGAATAAACATGAATCAGTGAAGCCCTCAGTGTGTTTGTGTGCAACTTTGTTTAGCAGCACACAGCCTGTAACTCAGTTTTGTGTACTGGCAGAGAAACAAAGAGTGGTTTTGAGGGAACATGACCCACACAAAATTTGCACTGGGGTCTTCGTTAATAGAGGTCGAGATGAAGACTAGCCTAAAAACCACAGTCTGTGATCTAATGTGTGTAAAGCATTCTTTAAGATAGTTTCAAGAGTCATCAAATGTGGGTAAGCAAATAAGAAATAGCATTCCATAGACATGACACGGCATGAAGTAATTCAATCATTTAGGAAACTATGCCTCATCAAAAGTAACATTGATGCTTGTTGCAGAAGAACACGAGGATGGCACAGAGGCACACGAGACAGGACAGAAAGCATGGTTAGCTTACCCTGAGCTGAGAGCCAAAGGAAAAGGGGGATCCACACCATCATGTTGGAAGACACTTTGGGGTAATCGGTGACCTCTAGTCTGGGGTTGGAGGGCAGCAACACAGACCTGTGGACTTGTAGTAGTCTTAAAGCAGGTACTACTCTCAGTTGAATCCTTTGGATGAAGAACTTAGTTTCTGTCAGCTTCTGTCAACTTGAAGGATCTGGCATCTAACGCTTGAAGGATTAGGATGTTGTATGTAGGTCTGTGAAGGTCTGTGTGTGTTTGAGTCGTCTGTCTGAGTCTTCTGTTGATGTGCACCCGGTCTCAGAGACTCTGCAATTGTGCTCCGGCTTTCTCGCACGCTTCACACGCTCTGCCGATTCAGTTTTCAACCGTCAGTGTCTTCTGGCTCACTCCTCCCTCTCTTGCTCTCGTTCTCCCTCTCTCCGTCTCTACAAATCTCCCTCTCTCTTGCTCTATGGCAGACATGGGCTGGACTGATCTGTGACTCCTCCCCTAGTTGGAGTCAAGCAGCCTTGTGATGAAAGGCTAGGACAATCAGAGCAAATCTCTCCAGACTAAGGGTGCCAAGTGAGAGAGAAAAAGCAAAGAAAGGAAAATACAAAGAAGTGACCAATACCAGTCAGGTAGAATATTAGGCAGTAGAAGTAAGTTACAGAAAAGGAGGGACAGTTTTGTGTACAATACTGCCACAACTCAAAACAATATTAGATCACAAGGTCTAAATTGTTTGAATGTTTACTGATAATTTCCCATTGAATTTTAGCTAAAGAACATGGGTAATTCAACCTCTGACTTTATGATTAATCTAACTTTAAATTGTTAAATGCAACACGCAGATGGCACTGTAAGTTCTTTTAGGGTTGACTGGGCAACTTGATTTACATATTTTGATGTTTGTAATGAAGCACCGACTCTTTTGAGATTGACACTAAAACCTACAGTCGAACCCCAATACCCGAAGTCAAGCTGTAATATATTTAATTAACATTTAAGTAACCTGCTAACAGAACAAACTATATAAAAATTTGATCATTAAACTACTAGATGAAGATGGTGTTTCAAATGACTATTTACCCCCAACCTACATCCTCAACTCGTCTCCTATTTGAGATTACAATAATTAATCGGTGTATTATGAATTAATGATTCTTTATTTTATATGGTACCGCTTAACTCTAGCACAAACAGGCTGTGAGAATGCACTCACTTGTTCATGATAGTACTGTACATGTGATGAACAAGATCCTGCTTCTTTTACAAAATGTCTGCCCAATAACTAAACATAATACCCCATAAATAATGTAAATGCACATAAATACTGTAATATAATACACGGTTGCTAGCAGATGTCCAAAGCAGCCTCAGCTATGCTTAGAAACTCCTCATGTATGGCTACATGGTCTGCAGGAAAAGAAATCACTTCCTGTCTACCATGTGATTGGGATAGTGATTCAGGTTTCTTTCTTTGTTTGCTTTTTATAAATCAAATTTTTTCTCTTGATGATGCTGCACAGGATGTGCTATACTGAAAGACTGGGGACTTAAACAACAACTTGCTGCTTCAGAGTACACTTGCATCATTTGTTTTATTTTTAAAGTCTATCAAAGTCCACTACAGCACATGAATACCGGTCTTGACTTACCATAATTATTATAAAGCCACGTTTAAACATATGACTATAGCTGCTGATATTTGAGTGATATTTCTTAGCTTTGAAATTACTTGTACTTCCCACCGGCTGAGAAGTCTTAGACGCTTGAGATAATACGAGAAGTAGGAAAACAGTGCAATGTTTGCATACAGGATCGGCAAAACGGAGCTGAGAACAACGCAATCAAAAACAAAGTATAATTACAACTTTCCAAAAAACGTGAAAGTAAGTACCGTTTAAGTGTCTGTGATGCTAATCCGCAGAGTGTATACCGGTATACATGATCAGGGTATATGGTCAAGTAGTGAAGAGCAGTGCAGGAGTGAAGCATGCTGGGACGTGTAGTCCAGAAGTGACAGGCTCGTGATCTATGATAAGTTAACTTGACAACAAAGGATATTATAATTGCAAAGCTTATTATAGCAGAACAAACATGTTAATACAAGATTAGCAGATCGTTTTGAAATCTAAAAACTCTTTATTACTGTGTTTTGTATTTCTTAATCAAGCTGTGTCCAGTGACGGCACCAGATTTTTTTTAAAAAGGTGGCCCGATGGGGATATGGTTTTGGGGTGACACACCAAAACAGAAACTCAATTTATGGATTTATATTATTGTCGTATATAAACTAGTTAATAATTAATTATCTCATGTGCATAGACTAATATGATACAGTTAACATTTTACAGTACAACAACATTTTGCAATGTATTTGTATATTAGGTGATTTGTCGTTCTTTTAATAATTCCACTGTTTCTTAAACAGATAAATATACAGGTTTTGTCTATATAGTATTTTATATTATATTTCATTGAGTACATTAATCAGAAGAAACAAATAATTAACTGAAAACAAACAAAAAAAGTTTTGATACAACTTTACATAACTTTACTGATGCTGTGTGTTTATATAAACAAATATATTATAGGCTATGTCCAAAAATAGACATTTATATGTTTATGGTCATACAACTATTGTAAACGTACATTACTGACTGAAATGTACAGCAAGACATTAAATATATCAGAGAGAGGCATCTGTGAATCAATTCTCCGAGGATGGCCATGGAGGGGCAGCTGGGGTGCCAGCGATTTTAAAGGGGGGGGCGGGGGGGCGGTGGTGGTTGATCCCAACACACCCCATAAGGCGCTGCTGACTGTAACCTGCACATGTCCTTCTCTATTTTAGATTAAAGTCAAATCTTAAATGTAGACAGCAATAAGAGATATTGTTCTATAATAAATCATGCATTTCTATTTAATGGAATAATGTAATAAGCATTTTGAAATATTTAGGTGCTATAGATAATCAGCAATTGATAGAAACTAACTATAATTTTCATTGTTGTTTTTAAATGTAAATACACATATCTCTAATAAGACCAGTGACTATGGCTTTACTTCTTTATCTGGCTCAGGAACCCCAGGGGTCTCCATCTTAAGGTGCTTTTCCAGGACCTTAGTAGCTACTGAATATGTGACAGATGTGTCAAGTGCCAGAATTAACTATAATCTACTACCAGCCAGCTTTGGCAAATCTCTGTAATGTATCTAATCTATTATCCTCTCTGACTGGACACTGTGGATGCACATGAAGCACCACAGAGCCACCACATTGATTTCATGGAGGCATTGTACTTCAGTGTTTCATTGTCAATTACCATTACGCATGGTACCCTTACTTCCTGCTTATTAACTGACTAACCACTTGACTGACCACTTATCGCCTTGCATAGATTGTAAAGCCTAGTAGGGACCTCTTGCATCCTTACTTTTAAACACAGAAGTGGAAGATTTTGCCTTCTCCTTTTAGACTGTCTTGCCAGATTGTTAGATCTATTCACATTCTGCTTAAGGTATGACAAGATCTAGTGTACAGTGGGGTCACAGCAGGGGTGGACCTATCTAAATGTCAGATTACACACAGCTGACTAAGATCAGATATTTATTAAGACCTGTTTATTCAGAGAAATAGTGAGATTATTCTAAAATGTGACTTATATTCACAGAATTAAACTTGTACAATCTTAATTTATAGTGACAGGCTTCTTTTTATTTGTATTTTTAGAGGTTATAAACATTTCTGAGATGCTTGATGAGAAACACTAAAAAACTGTGTAACTCTTAAATACATTAGTGCAACTGTTCCAATTTTTGTACTTAGCTTTACAAGTCCCTGGTGAAACATAAAATGTATAGCATTGATAATTTCCCATCCCCAACATCTACACACATATAAGCCCAAAAAAATACTTTTTACCGGTAATTGGCATTTTCTTCTGCATTTGATGTTCTAAAATTAAACCCTAAATGATCAAATTAGAGGCCTGAAGGTGAATTAATATTTTGACTGAAGTGTCAATTTAATTATATGAAGAATAAAAACAACAACACAACTGTTACAAATACTCACAATTTTCCAATTTAAAAATTTGACCCCCTTTTAAAGAAGTGGCCCACAAAATAAATTCAAGCTCAGCTAGAACACTGCCAACTGCCAGTTTTAGTGCTAGGTCCACACTAAATTAGTGTGAAAAACATGCAGTCATGGACTAGAAAATGGTAAATAAAAAAGTAAGAACAAAAAGATTCAAACCCCATTATATTCATATTCAGTATGATTTACAATATCTAAGTTGTTCATCTTTGTAAAGCATTACTTGCTAACAAGCAGTGTCTCAGGCAGTAAAAATTTCATGAACATTTCCTTTGGTATCTGCATCTGTATGATTGTCATGCTGTATATAAGAAACTCTGCAAATATATGCATGCATAATGAAACATCCCAACCAAACATGAGTATGTGCTTATTTAACGTAGACTGAAATTCTGTATAGTCATTAAAGTGTATTGTTTTTCTGACAGTTTCTTGCTGTCTGTTGTTCATGTTCCCATTAGAGCTCTTTTGAAATGGGGATGAACATGTAGTCATGGCATAAACCATGTTAATAATGGCTCAGTCCAAGCTTCTAGACTGCAAATTAAAAGGTTGTAAGTTCAAGTCAAATGAAGCAAGACTCAGGTATTGAAAGCAAATCAAGACTCTGAATTGCACTTTAATAAATGATAACACAACAAACACATAATATATAAATATCAATGCTAATAAAGAGAATAATGACAAGCAGGTGGACACAATTAGCCAAACCAAACCAAAAACAGAAAGCAAAACAAAGAGACGTCTCTACTATTGCTATGGGAACTGCAGAAGCGAGAGAAAGACAGTGAGTCATGAAAGAATCGTCCAATTTACATGCATTTTTCAAATTGTGTCAACAGGAGTGAAAAGTGGACCCTGAACCCAACGTCAGAATTTCTCTCATAGGTAGAAGTCAAAGGTTAATTTGACTTATTCCTTAGACCCACTAATAAAAATAAAAGTGTAGCAACATTTTCAGAGTGACACTGGAGAAGCTAAAACAGGCTTTTGCTTTGGATAGGCAGCAATCACAGGTTGAGGCTCTGAAGGGTCCACAGCACCAGCTGGCCGAGGCTCTCAAGGTTTAACAATGCCGGCTGGTAGCTCTGGAAGGTCTGAGACAACTGGCAGAGGGTCGGTAAGATCAACAATAATGAACTTTCTGCAAAGCAAATTAAGTAAGTGGCCTGTAGTAGTAGCCTGCGCTCGACCAACTGTGAGAATTCAAATGCTGGAGTGAATGATACCAACCCCAAAGCAATACACATAAAAATACAATGGTGCTTAAAAGTTTGTGAAAACATTTAATTTGTTAATAAACATTTTTCTCCTGCATTTCAGTCCTGCAACACATTCCAAAAAGAGGTGGGGCGTTAAACCATTTACTACTGTGTTGGCATTCCTTTACACCAAACTTAAAGTATGTCTTGGTTACAGAGGACACCAAGTAAATTAGTGTTTCAGGTGTTACACAAGATGTACAACAGTACAGGATTGTTGTTGAGAACACATTCTCTATTGGGGACAGGTCAGGACTGCAAACAGGCCAGTAATGTACCGTCTTCTTCTGCAGCCATACCTTCATAATGTGTGCAGCATGTGGATTTGCATTGTTTTGTTAAAAAATGCATGGTCATCCCTAGAAAAGATGGCATATTGTAGGCCGCCTATTTTGCTGTAAGCTCTTAATGTACTTTTATCCATGAATGTTGAAATCACATGACTGTAAATGATCTTTACCAATCACACTGACACATCCCCATACAGTCAGGTCATTCTCTTCTTGGTCCTTAGCATACCTTTATTTGTTCCGTTTTCCACTTTTTCCTTTTGAGAAAGCAGTGAAATCAGTGGTCAAATATGGGAAAATGTTCTATTTTATGCTATAGGGTTGGGTAGTACAAACCGGATTCCAAAAAAGTTGGGACACTAAACAAATTGTGAATAAAAACTGAATGCAATGATGTGAAGGTGCCAACATCTAATATTTTA
>JAUZSU010097567.1:0-19937 GCA_034780255.1 Parotocinclus maculicauda
TGTGAGGTTTTATATGTACAGGTGTGTGCCTTTCCTAATCAAGTTCAATCGGTTCAATTAAACACAGCTGGACTCCAATGAAGGAGTAGAAACATCTCTTAAGAAGGATAAGAAGAAATGGACAGCTTGTGAGTTACAGCAAAGGGTCTGAATACTTATGACTATGTGATATTTCAGTTTTTCTTTTTTTAATAAACTTGCGAAAATTTCTACGTCTGTTTTTTTCTGCCAAGATGGGATGCTGAGTGTACATTAATGAGAAATAAAAATAACTTTTTTGATTTTAGCAAATGGCTGCAATGAAACAAAGAGTGAAAAATGTAAAGGGGTCTGTATACATTCAGTACCCACTGTAACTGAATGCAAAGCAGAACGTTTCACTTTCATAATTTCTAACATAAATTGACAAAAATTGCATAATTGTGCTAACATGTTATATTTAAGTCATAAAGAATGTGGAAAAAAAGTACTTTGTGCTATTTTGCTGGCATTTTTTAGAATTTGTACTTTCCCTATACAGACACACATGGACCCTTTCCCCATGTTTTATCAAATTTACCCAGATTCACAGTAATATTAAATGATTTCATTCAATTTCACACCAGTCTCACAGATCTTAGTGAAGAAAGAACAGCCAAAAAAATCTCTTCTCTTTCTCCGGCTTGCCAGGCAATCATCCGTGATAATGGTTATTTAACATCCAATTTAAATTCTATCAATGAGATGTTATTAAAAGCAGATTCACTTTCCTGCATGCACAGCATTGCCTTTCTGTACATGTTGTTGAAGTGGGATTCAGTTTCAGATCAGTGCTTAAGGCTTAAGTATGAATGTGAGAGTAAAGCATATGACCCTGAGTAGTTTCGTTTTAGCATTTTATCCAGTAATGATATATAAAAAAAAAACATGAACATGGTGCTCTATATCCCTATTGAATAATGTTCTTATGGTTGTTTCTTAAAAGTCAAATTATTCTAGGTAGCTTATCTTGGACCTGTGTATAATTCAAGTATAAACAAGACTACATTTACCTGATTTACAAGTTCGAGGACCACTTTGACCAATAAAAAACATTTAAACAGCACCTCTCCTGAATTCCATTTTGTCAATGTTTTCCATCACAAATTATAAAGTCAGCCTAGATTGACCATGTTAATTCCTTTGTACAAATGTCAGATTTGGATTATTAGCCCTTTCCACTTCAGCAAATACTTAAATAATTGAATGTCATCTATGTATGTGCTCCAGTGAAATAGGGATTTAATCTGCTCATTGTCATAACCATGAAATTTCCAGTGCACATAACTCCTGTAACCCTCTCCTGTAGCTCTTCCTGATTTCCTAAGTTAGGTCACCGAAACTCATTTGCGATTCATCAGCTTGGTTATTTAAACTCTAAATACTAAGGTTTAGTTGCCAAATATTCGTTGCTGTACTTTCTGCACATATTTACCTTTTAGAGCTTTGTATTGGCTACTCCTGGTCTTTGTTGTTCTTGTCTCCCTTCTTGGTTTCTGGACTTTGTCTGCATTTGTGGCTACTTTATGTATCGAGTCGTACTATGATTTTGGCTCAACTCTGTTCCATGGACTCTTTCTCTGTGAGTTGTGTCTTTATTTTTAACAGATATTTTTTGCCATTTTCTTTAGCCTCTGTCTGTGTTTTGCTCAATAAAGCTTGCTTTAATGGCTTTCTTCATCTGTCTCCCAATTTCTGGCAGACATAACAGAGCACTTTGCCTTAAGGGTATTTTCAAAAGCCAGTTTTACACTGGAGGTGTTCAATGTGCATGACTGTCTGCTAGATAGTCCATTGCAGCTGACAGCATCAATCTCATGTTCCGGTACTAGGCTTCACACCTGGCAGTGAGTTCAGGCCCCAGCTCCTTTTTACTCCTGATGCTGCTACAGCAGATACTGTCACTACTCATGCTGCCAAGGCAACCTCTGCCCTCCATGACACCACCTCAGATATCCACAATCTCCCTCTTCCTGGCCTGTTAGCCCCTTGTGCTCCTGACATTACTCAAGTAGCCCATGACCTCCTTGATGTCACTCAGGTGCTCTGCAAAACTCCTGATGTCGCCCAGGTGCCTGTTGTTGGAGGGCAATTTGCCATGGCTTCTGGCTCCTCATCATCAGTGGTCCCTGCTCTGCCTTGATGAAACGCACAAGTGGCCCCTGCTCATTTCTGCCACTGCAAGCCAGTGGCCCCTGCTTTGCCTTGATGAAACGCACAAGTGGCCCCTGCTTAGCTCTGCCACTGCAAGCCAGTGACCCCTGCTCTGCCTTGAAACCATACACCAGCAGTTTTTCATCCATTCAGTGACACACTTAACTGTACCATTCAAAAAGTATTATCAAAGCTCCAGGTGATCATCCATTGTAGGTATCCTTTTCAGCCACACGTGGGACCTTCATGTGCATCAGTCTTGGTTCACATTGGGGGCTTTGCTGTGTCATGACCACAGCATTTCCTTACGGGGAACTGGAATGCACATTACTCCCACCATATCACTACATTATGCACTGCACCACTCGTTCTGATTTCCTGTTGTTTGTGTTTCATCAGCTTGGTTATTTAAATGCCCCACAAAGCTTTAGTTGTGAAATGTATTAATTCCTGTACTCTCTGTTGCTGCACAGGTGCGTTACTAAGTCTGTTATTCAGTCCCAGTCTCTACAAAAAGGGGTTACTCCTGGTTCCTGTGACAGTTCAGGACATTTCTGAATTTTTATTTAGTTAGAATATGTTGTTACCCATTATGTGAGTATCCCTCTATTTTTGACATGTTTAATAAATTTCACTTTTACTCCGAGGTATTTAGTTTGTTAGGGGCACTTCGAGGGTTTTCCCGTTCCGTACTCGAGCGCTCCTCGAACGTTCAGTTGTCAGCGCCTACCTAGCCTCACTTTAACCGGGTGTCTCACGCTCGCCCTCTGGCGCTTTGGCGCTCCTTGTGATTTATTTTCATTGCTCATCGCGTATTCGAGTTTATTTTCGTGTTCTGGCGCTTCGCCCCTTTCGTGTGTTATTTACACTCGTGCTACAAGCGCGCCCTGAGCTTATATGCTCACCTTTTTGCGCTTTGGCCACTTCCGCGATTTCTTCTCCCCCTCGTGCTGCGTGCGCGTTAGAGCTCACGCTCGCCCTCTTTCGCTTCGGCGCCCTCTGCATTCTTTAGAGCCGCTACCTGGTAGTGCGTTAGAAGTATACGCATCCGGCGCTCTTGTGCTCTCTTGAGTGTGACTCTAGTCGGCTGCCGACTCGAGATATGCCCCGGCTAGGGTAGCCACTGTGTCCCGGTTTGGCTTTCATATAATTGCATGCACATTCGAGACTTGGCTTCCAGTCTGTTACAGCATTCATTTCAGGTGTCATTTCGGTTCAACAGAGCAAACACTACAGTTCAGATTTACAATAAATAAAATAAACAAAAAACGAGTAAAATAGCACCATAGTCATAAGACAAGTGTCATGCTTGTCCAGGCATATACTGTTTGCTTTAGTGGGTGTTACGCACTCTCATTAGATAGCAAACTGATAGTTACATCTCATCACCCAGCTGTTTGTATTTAACTAAGATGTAACAATACAGGTAAAATGACAAAGTTCTCCTAGTTGATTATGAACGTGTCCTGTGATCTGTGGCACCAATATGTTAGCACCACATCCTTTAAATTCTGTAAATTGCAAGGTGGGACCTTCATGGATCAAACATTGATCAGGTTAAAATTTGGATTTGCATGCCAAGCCAATGTATTAAAATCATATTAAATGTTGAGGAATAACACACTTGTAAATGGATTATGTACAGTATATCGCTTACGTCTGTCATAGCCAGGATTAATTTTTCAGCAATTTGGGCTACAGTAGATTGTCTGTTTAAACTTAAAAGCTGGGCACATCATTCTGACTTGGCGATATGAATCTGTTGCTGGTTCACTAATTGTCCTTTGTTGGACCACTTTTGGTACATACCAAACACTGCATTCCAGAAACACCTCATGAAACTTATCTAGTCATCATAATTTGGCTTTTGTCAAATTTACTCATTATTATGGTTATACTTCTCTAGTTCAAGAAATATTGTATGCTTGCTTGTCGTCACAGTGTCTCGGTGGGTGGCACTGCCCCCTCACAGCAAGAAAATAATGGGTTCTATCCCAGGGTGGAGTGGCCTGGGTCCTTTATTGGTGTTTGCATGTTCTCCCCATGTCTGCATGGGCTTACTCGGGGTACTCCGGTTTCCTTCCATAATGTATCTTCCTTCCGTTTACCAACCTGCCACTGTTATGTCCTTGAGCACGACACCCCACCCAGGATTACTAGTCTGCATCAGCTCTCAGGCTCCAACTCGATACAAACATGACTGAACATAAATATATTCACTTCACCTGGCAGTTATTTTGATGTTATGGCTGATCAGCGTATATACACATATATTATCACCTGGTTCATACAGTGTTTAAGTAGGCGTTACCTGTCAAATTAATATCCATTTGACCGACTGTAACATGGGTTTCTTAGGGTTTTCTTTAATGTAATAACAGGAGTGTGTATTACAGATAAGCATATACTGTAAAATGATCTGTGTACCATTAGTGTGTTTTATATAGTTGTAATGTTTTGACATCATAGGAAGCTATTTAGTGTCCTACTAAATAGAAACATTTTATTATTAAGGTTATGTCTGGATGTTTAATAGTGAATTTGTATCATCATTCAAACGAAGCAATGTGTATGTACTGATATTTTTTGTTGCAGAGTTTATTGATTAGTTTCTGTAGTATGTAATAACTTCACAGGTTTTAATATTCATATGCATACTATTTTACTCCATTTCACCCGCATTGCAGTAGTTACTGTAAATGCTTGTTATGAGGGCCTCTTAAATGCCACTCTTACCTTTTCCATTGCTCTGGTATACATTATGTCTAGAGGTTGATGATTATGATTCTATCTTGCTGTGTGGCTGTTTCCTTGAGGGAGGTGCTAGTGCAAACTCGTTTCCTTTGGAGGAGGCTGACTGCTGGGAAATAGTACAGGAATGAGAGGGGAGAAACCAAGGTCTGGCAGTGATGCTTTGTACCTCTGCTGTGCCAAACAGAACAGTGCCTAGATCTGAGTAGTGGCTCTTTCAGCTTTTAGGCATTTCATGTAGAATTCCACCAGGCACACACCATTCTAAAGCTACATTCAGCAGTTGCATGAATAAAAATGTGTATGCATACATTCACATTTTGTGCTTGAATGTCTTTTTTAGATAGCAACTATTAACACTGCGGTCACATCAAATCAGAATAAAAAACGGATGGAGTAGCTGGGATCAGACATTTCAACACAATACTGCGCTTTATACACAACGGTTTGCTTCTGGGCAGCATATGGTAATTTGTGTGTCTCTCTCAGCGTCTGCCAGGTCTGTGATTGTGTCTGATTCTGGTGGCAGCGTCAGTGAGAGATGTGGCAAGAGCTGTTAGAAATCCCTGGCATTAGCTGGCTTAGCAACACACTAAAATGTGTTTGACTGGTGGCTTCCAGCTCTGGCACACAAGCACACCAGCTTACAAGGATAATAGGAGAATCTTCTTACATGAGAAAAGGTGATTTGCAGCCTAAACATGTTCGGGTGGCTGGGAATAATCGATAACTGTAGAAACGTTCCAGGGTCTAATTCATTATATAACTGTTAAGATATCTGTTAGACATTGCACCTATAAGAAGACAGAGAGAAAATAATTAAAAACAACCATATGTAAGGGCAATTTTTAAAGCAGTAGAACATGTTCAGTGTTGAATCAGTAATGGGGTACACATGCATGTTAGTTGAATGATTGGAAAGCAGAAAAGAAAACAACGATGAGTTATGTCATACCAGAACACAACGTCTCAAATTCTTTAATGATTCTGGAAAACTGCAGTTAAAGGCACTTCCAGAGTTACTGGCACATACAGTAATGGGTAAAAATAAGCCAAGCAATTACAAGTTTTAGTTTCTTACTAAAAATAAAAAAACCCTTAACCAAAACAATATATTTTACATGACACAGCAATTGGCACTATTTGGGGGTATTTCAAACAGATTGTAAGAGATGGATGTTTCATTTTAAAATTAATTTCCCAGTACATATGCTTACCTAGGAACTTTCAAGCCATCCATGACTTCCTGTTTCCTGTTTTGGGACTGTAGTGTTGTAGTGGTTACGATACAGGACTATGGACCCTTCCTACATTTGGATCCTTGAATAAGGCTCTGAACCAACAATTGCTTGGATTGTAAGACTGTATCACTTGTAAGTCGCTCTGAATCAGGTGTTGGCTAAATGACAATAATGTTTAGAGAATACAAAATGAAATAAAAAAATAAAATACACATATTGGTCAAGTTCCCTGATCAGGGTTATGGGTGTTCTGATACCTATCACGAAATAACTAGCATAACATTGGTCCATGCCAAGGTTGGGTAGAGGTTGCTGTTGCAATTTTAGACACACCCAGTCAGGTATGCATATGACACATGATACAACCATAAAACCTTATTAAGACTTGAATATGGGCAATATGAGCTAGCGCTGTCGGCTCCATTCCAAATAGATTATAGTTAAGAAACAATAGCTACATATCTAACAATGCTAGTGTTCACTATTGGCTGTTAGCTAAAATAAACAAATATACTATACACAAGCAAATCTGCAAATCAACCTGTGTAGAAGAGGTCAAAACATTGTTTTTCATCCATGAAAAGGGAGACCGACTGTAAAACTATTCACTAAAGACCAAATTCAAGAGTGACTGTAGCCTTTTGGGTTCATCAGTATTACTGTGGATGAGTTCCTATAGCATTTGGAAACGTAAAAAACTAGTTGTCTAATCTAACCACAAATTTAATACCTGTAAATGTGATAAATGCTACTGAAACTTTGAATAAAACCAGATTGTATGGCTAGATAAAACAAAATAGAGATGTTGCACAACAAATACTGATTTTTGGCATAAAAAGGTATTTATAGAGATAATAATCTAGTCCCCACAAGTATGCTAGTGTATTTAAGATATGTCATCTTAAGGCCCCAAAGATTCCTATTATGATGTCATTATCTGTAAATTACCAGGAGATATAGAATGAAAATCTGCCTGACAGTAAGCTAAAACTGGTTCATGGTTGGATCTCCCAGCAGGACAAAACAGGTTTACTGACCCCAGAATCAGCCTATTAACACCTGACCTATATCCAGTTAAAAACCTGTGGGTTAGGTGAAGAAGAATAGAGAAGGAGAAGACCTAGAGGCGATCCAGACGATCTGGAGAGATTCTGTATTGAGGGTTATTTCAGCATTCTTGTTCTATGTACTCTAATCTCATTACATATTGTATGCGTTGTAATGTTGGCAAGTATTGAATGCAGAGATGTCAAATCTGCGGTAGCCTAGCGGTTAAGGCACTGGACTCTGGACCTGATGGTCTTGGGTTCAAATCCCACCTCTGCCAAGCTGCCACAGTTGGGTCCTTAATCAAGGCCCTTAACCCATTGCTTGAATTGTAAGACTGTATCAGTTGTAAAACACTCTGGATACGGGCGTCTGCTAAATGCTGTAAATGTAAAATAATCTATAACTGCTGAATTTGATGTATTTTGTCCAAAGATCTGAACCACCGTGAAACTGTCACTGTCAATGAAAATTCTAGCCATGGTAATGGAAACATAAACTTGCATAACTTGTAGCACAACTGACTGGCTGTGAAATATACAATTAATAGTTCAACATTGTGAGTTTGAGAATACTGCAATAGTGTTGAATCATTTATA
Source organism: Parotocinclus maculicauda (assembly GCA_034780255.1). Taxonomy (NCBI): domain Eukaryota; kingdom Metazoa; phylum Chordata; class Actinopteri; order Siluriformes; family Loricariidae; genus Parotocinclus; species Parotocinclus maculicauda. Next base: position 7,811 of record JAUZSU010097567.1, read on the forward strand.
GTTAAAGCATGTTACACAGCATCTTCTGCAGTTTTAGAGTCAGTACTTTCTTGAAGTGGAGCAACCACGTCATTGCCAGGCTCCTTGTCTGAAATGTCAATGGTAGATTCATCTTCCCTTCCTTTCAGCTGAGATTTTGTGACTTGCTCTTTTGCCTCCTTATCCAACAGCCTGTAGTTGATGCTCATACAGATGAAGAGGAACAAGCCGGAGACCAATAGGATTACTCCACAGCTTATGTAAGTATATGTGTAGTCGTTGTAAGTATCGTTAAATTTACCTGTGAATGCAAATTAAATTATTACTTTAAGTTGCATGAATACAAGTTGAAAATGCATATGGTTAATGCACTATTTGACAAAAAAGAACCCAGTTAGAAACATCAAATGCTGAAAAATTTGGCATGCATTTATGTCTTAGGGAGATGTGCAAATGATTACAGGTGTGGTCTGATTAGACACTGGGTTTTGCCACAAGATGGTCGTAAAGTGCTCTGCAAAAAGACAGATGCCATTTATCAGCAGGATAATGCTCATCCACACAGACAATTCATTCCCAAGAACGTATTGCAGCACTTTCTTGGCCTGCCTGGTCACCAGATTTATCAGCAATCAAGCATTTATAGGACCAACTGAGACACCAGCTTTAGCAGTTTATGAGTGTACAGGGTCTACAGACCCAGCTGCAACATATGTGGGCAAATGTGCCACAGGATACCATACAGAACCTGTATGCCTCCATGCTCAACCATATCTTATCTTTTGTCCTGGCTAGAGGCGAGCAGGTCAACAGGGTTGTATAGGTTTCCCCAATAAACATATTAATTCACTTTAATATTGTAATCACTTACATGCATCATGATTAATTCACACATACAGTGTGGAAAATAAGTATTTGATACACTGTCAATTTTGTAAGTTTTCTACAGTAAAGTAGTAGTTCTTGACTAAGTTTGCACAAACTGCAGCAGGGATTATGGCCCACTTCTCCATATATATCTTCTCCAGATCTTTCAGGTTTCATGGCTGTCGCTGGGCAACATTTCAGGAGTTTTAGCTCCCTACAAATATTTTCTTTTGGGTTCATGCCTGGAGACTGGCTAGGCCACTTCGGGACCTTGAAATCCTTCTTACGGAGCGACTCTGACTGTGCCCTGACTGTGTGTTTTGGGTCATTGTCATGCTGGAAGACCCAGCCATGACCTATCTTCAAAGCTCTTATTGAGGAAAGAGCTCGCAATATATGACACCATCCATCCTCCCTTCAATATGGTGCAGTCGTCCTGTCCCATTTGTAGAAAAGCACCCCACAAAGTTTTATGTTTCCACCCCCATTCTCGATGGTTCGGATGGTGTTCTCATACTTCTTCCTCTGAAAATGGAAAGTGGAGTTCATACCAGAAAGCTCTATTTTGGTCTCATCTAACCATGTGGCTTTTCCCTATGCCTCCTTTGGATAATCCAGATGGTCATTGGGGAACTTAAAATGGGCCTGGACGTTTGCTGGCACGAGCAGGGGGACCCAGAGTGCCCTGCAGGATTTTAATCCATGACGGCATAGTGTGTTACTAACAGTCATCTTTGAGACTGTGGTCCCAGCTCTCTTCAGGTCATTTACCAGGTCCTGTAGTTCTGGGCTGATTCCTGACCTTTTTCAGAATAATCCTTACCCCACGAGGTAAGATCTTGCATGGAGCCCAGACCCAGGAAGATTGCCAGTCATCTTGTGTTTCTTCCATATTCTATTAATTGCACCAACAGTTATCGCCTTCTCATAACGTTGCTTGCCTATTGTCCTGTAGCACATCCCAGCATTGTGCAGGTGTACAATTTTGTCCCTGGTGTCCTTAGACGACTCTTTGTTTTTGGGCATGATGGAGAGGTTGGAATATAATTAATTGTGTGTGTGGACATGTGTCTTTTATAAAAGTAACAAATGCAAACAGATGCAATTTATACTGGTGAGTGCAGAATAGGAGGGCTTTCAAAAAAAAAAACTAACAGGTCTGTAAAAGTCAGCTGGTAGATGATCAAATACTTATTTTATGCAATACAATGCAAATTAATTATAAAAAAATCACGTGATTTTCTGGCTTTTTTTTTTAGATTCTGTCGTTCACAGTTTAAGTGTATCGACGCTAAAAATTACAGACCTGTCTATTCTTTGTAGGTGGGAAAACTGGTAAAATAGGCAATGTATCAATTACTTGTTTTCACCACTGTGTAAAGTTTAATTTGAATCCAGCATGTCCCTATTTGTATGTTTGTTTTTGTATTTACACCAATAACATGTTACAACTGCCAGTTGATGAGAGGGGTAATATATTGTATATATATTTAAGCAAACATCAGAAATTCCTTTTAAACTCACCTAGCAAAGGTGGGCCTAGTAACACTGGTCCACACTCCACAATAGTAACCAGACCCACAGCACTGGAAAAGCGCTGAGCTCCCACCAGGTCCATTAGAGTCTCAAACAGCACACAGCATAGCCACCCAAATCCAAAACCCAAGAAGATTGAATATATGACAAACCCTAAATAGTCTGTTGAAAGAGGTGCAAGCAGGTGGCACACACCATTAAACAGAACAGATGTTGCAAAGAAATACTGTATTCTGGGACGCACCCATTTGGTGTTGGCCACTGTTCCCATGGTAGGTCGCACCACCATGTCCACAAAGGCCAGCACTGAAAGCAAAAAAGCTGCTTTCTCCTTTGGAATAGCTTTACTTTTTGCATAATTACTAAGAAATACCAGAGGGGTAAAAATACCAAAGAACATGATGATGTTTCCTATGAGGTAGAGCAGAAAGCCACGGTGTTTAAAAAGAGAAAGATCAATTAAGCTGTTGATAGTCTCCATCACTGTTTTTTTCTCACCAGAACTGTTAACCTCCTTCACAGCTGGCTTGGGCTTTGGCCCAATGGGCCGCATGAGAGACCCTGCTACACAGCAGTTAAACAGAAGCCCACCTAGGATTAGAAAACTGCCCCTCCAACCAAACTGGTCAAACAACCAGCTGTTCAAAGGGGCTAATGTGGACAAAAACACTGGGCTACCAGCCATGGCAATTCCATTAGCGATGGGCCTTTTTTTGTAGAAGTATTTACCAATCATAGTAAGAGCTGGATTGAGATTGAATGCAAGCCCTAGACCTGTAATAAAAAAACAAACAAAAAAATGTTAAACAAACATTATATTGCATTTGTATTGTGCATTTGTATATTATAAGTAACATCAGTGTGTCTTTTGTGTGTTTAAGCTAACCTCCTACAACCCCTACAAAGAAATACAAGCCTTCCACTGTGTTGCAGAAAGATGCAGCAATGAGTCCAGCTCCTGAGAGGCAACCCCCAACTATCATGATCGGACGACTTCCATACCTATTCACCAGGATACTGCTAATTGGACCTGTGGATTAAAAGAAACATAGCGAAGTGAATTCACCCATTTAATATATGTAAAACTGTATATATCTGGCAATTTTTTTTTTAATGCTCACTGGTTCACATATGATTTAACATTATATAATATGTGTCTTTAGTATTGTAACGTTGCTATATTGCAATGTAATTTACTTAATTGACATAGTTTGCACATTAGAGGGCACTATTGCTTTGAGATGTTTACATCCTACAGCAGTTGGATTGGATATGACCTGCTCTTTCAGGAGCAATAACTGTGCCATTTATTCATACAGAAACATCAATAAGTGGAATGCTGAACAAGGCATAAGTGCATATTACTATTTTAATGCTAATCTTGACAATTTTAACACCTATCCACATTTGCATTAAGTAATGTACACACTTCATGACATTATGGCAATATTAACATGTTTCGCTGTTAATGTATGCAAAACTGAAGCAATATAAATGTATTTATATGTAAACAAAGAATAAAATAATGATAATCGAATAACACAAGTAATAATTATAACTATCACAAATATTTACTATGTAAAACCAAATGTTGCAGACTATGTAATTTTATAAACTTAATTTATGAATTTATGATGGGATATCCTATTTGAGTCCTATTTAAACAACATGTCTAACTGCATGCCAATCAGATATCAGAACAAGATAGTTGCAGAGAAACTAGAGCAAAATTCTGTAATGTCTAGAATGGATTATTGCTGTCACTGGCTGACAAACAGTTTTGCTGAATAAGCTTTGGCTAGTTATGAATGGTGCAGCACATTATTAAGACACTGCACTGACTACAAAGACCTGACATTTAAAGCTCTGCACAGATTAACTTACTGATATATTACTAGTTGTATTGTATTGTAATGTATTCATAAACCTTATATGCTTTATTAACAACCTCTAATCATTTTATGTAAAACCTAACCTTATAGCATCAGTAACCCTAAACCTGGCCTCATGGTCTCAGTAGCCCTGAGCCCAGTTCAAGGTGCCAGTAACCCTGAATGCAGCTGTGTAACTAACATACCTCTCTTTGCCAAAGATCTGATCAGAAATCTATCCAGAAAGCCTCAGTCAGTAGAGTACTTTTTCTGGGGATGAGTACAGATTCAGGGTTGCGGACGCCCTAAGCTAAGAGTAATTGACGCTGACTATGGTTATGATTATGGTTATGGTTGTTCACTAAAGCTCATGTTGCACTCTTCACAGTTTCCTCTCTCTTTATCTACCCGATTACATCCAGTATCACCAAGGGTGGGGGATTTCCTGAGTCCCTTTTCTCCTCAGGAGAAATTGTCATGTGACCAAATTTTGTTATTATGTGCTTGCTTTGCTGAATGTTTTTTCTTTTGGAAGAAATATTTTTTCTAAACCACAAAGAAGTGTTTGTTAAAAACCATCTGTTTTGTGGATTGAGGTTAATTAATTTATTCATTAATTGTGTAATCCACTTATCCTACTCAGCCTTAGGAGAGCCTGTGCCTAGCTGGTAGCATGAACAACCCTAGACAGGGCACCAATCCTTCGTAGGGCACATACACTCACACACTCATACACACATTAATACACACATTCACACATTTTGGCATTTTGAAAACAGCAATTAACCTAGCATGTCTTTGGAATGTGGCATGAAACTGGAGTACCCTGAGAAAACCCACGCAAGCACGGGAAGGGCATGCAGACTCAACATAGGTACACCCCAGGTTCGTGATCAAGCAATGGACTCCTCAAAACACCAAACAGATGTCAGATCTCGTCTTCAATTTTACTAATAATAAACTTTTAAAAAGGTGTTGGTTGTTGAAGTCTGCAGCTGAGATGTTCCCTGGACATCAGAATCATCAATTCCATTTTCAGTTACCTGTGAAAAACAACAAAAGTTTTGAAATTTTTGTGTTGATAACTTTTGAACGACACGAGATATTGCAAATCTGACTGTGGCAATCGATTTTTGATGAAATTCTGGTCTTCTCTGATATGCTACATCACCACCTTCCCATGGGAAAAACTTGCCCTTGATCCAATATGTGATCCAATATCCGTCTTTCATGCTGGCAGCCATGTTCCAGACATGGCATAAAAAATAGGCCCCAACCCATTCAGATATTTCAATTTCCCTTTTAATTCGGAAATAAAAGGGTGTTCTGTGACTTTTGATTTACCCCATATTTATATACTGCTTACACAACTTTAAAATAAAATATCCCGTAACAAAATATTCACAAATATTAAACTTTTGTAAATTTGTGGGGGTGGTGCAGTAGCTTGGGGAATAGCACTGCTGTCTCACAGCAAGAATATCCTGGATTAAATCTTAGGGTGGAGCAGCCGGGGTCTGTCCTGTGTGGTGTCTGCATGTACTCCCTGTGTCTGCATGGGTTTACTCTGGATATTCCAATTTCCTCCCAGTTTCCTTCCACAATCCAAATACATGTGTGTTAGGTTAATTGATTACAATTGCTATTGACTGGGGTGTGTATATATAGCTAGTCCTGATGTAACCTTATGTGTGTGTGTTGCTGAAATGGCTAATGTTGATAGCTATGCTAAATAAAACCAAATAAACAAAATTGTTATTTAATTGTTATAAACTTATTCTGATATAAATTTTATATAATGCTGCTACATATATGTATACGTCTGCAATATTATGTATAGCTATGTGCTTTATTTAGTGTATTATGAGTTTATACTCTTATTTTACATTTTGTGAACTATTTTAGCCAGTCTATCTACATGATATCTATACGATAGTCTGTGCTATATGACACTCCACTCCCTTTCCATTCCATAAATGTTATAAAAATATTTGTCTTATGCATTTGCATTTTGTGTTGTTCTATGTTATTTTAGATTAACTGCGGTTATGGAGGAATGAAATTACATTCTGTTATGTACTTATATATGGATAGAATAACCTTGAAACTTCAATCTCTTATTATTAATTGTTATTTTGCTCAGGTCCATTCATACACATTTTAGGGGCAGGGGCTCATATTTTTCACCCCATGCAGCCCATTCATGGAGTATTCCAAGCACCTCTAGCCAAATGTCATTCAGAATAATTCAGTCTGTTCACAACACTGACCTTGACTAAAGTTAACTGACCTTATTCTTATGTGAAACAATGCCGTTAATAAGTCAGTTGTTTAGACCAAGTCCAGACACAAGACCTCAGTGAGTATACTATTCAAATGTATACTATTGTGACATACTGATCTGTTACAACTACAGATATAATCAACTTCCCTTAGGCCTGTGATTGTACTGTATGATATAGTACTGTACTAAATGTTTTCAAATTTCAATTTCTGTCAGCGTCCTGTTTCAAAGAAAGTAATGTTAAAAGATGCTCACTTGTAGTAATTTCTTGCTATGTTTACTGTACATGAATGCAATTTGGAGTCTGGTAGCATACATAGCTGCTGTGACATTGTTCAGCAGTGCACTGCTTATTTCTTAACCTTAAATAATCTATTGGCATTATTAATTTCAGCTCAGTGTGATTCCAGAAAGCAGAATCTCATCTCTTTCTCTCTAAGGAAAACACCTGACACCTCTTGTTAATGAAATGAAAGGCTGACTGAGACGACAGACTCTAGAGGCAGATAGAGTTATCCATTCAGAGCCCTGTCTCAAAGATCACCAGTGTCTAAAGCTCATCCTGCATTCTCCTTAAATTCCTTGACAAACATTTTACTTAGTTTATTTTAGATAATAAAGTGCTCAAATCTCCACTATCTCTCTCATGAGCACACTGATCCCTTAATTAAAACTTGGACTGAAAGAGGTGTAAATTCAAGGCTAAAAGGGGTGTAAATTCAAAACTGAAAGTCAAGGGAACAGCCTTGTACCATTTGGGAACAAGCGGATTAAATAAACCAGTAAAAACATGGGAAAGGGATTAAAATATCAAACTGCCTTAGGACAAAATATGTGAGACTTTGGACTGATCTGTTGAATTTAAGGGAGGGCAGCTAATACTTTGAATGCGTATTTTGTTATGCAGATGAGAATTTAAAACTTTTTTAGTTTTTAAATGCTAGAATTATGTTATAAACAAAACAGTTAAACTTATTGTATGCACCAAATTGTATACATTAGCAGAATTATACTGTATTTAGAAGTCCAAAAAAGAAGTCTCAGACTCCATACCATAATAATGGCATTATAAAGATATGGGTTTGTTATATCAAATATAGTGAAAAACCTCGGCTCTTGCACCACTTAAGTTTTAAATTTTCATGTTAAATTTCTAAAGATATGTTCAGAATTTGGGGTGGGACAGAGATGTTAATGGAGCATTGTCATTTTGAAAGAACAATATGTTGGTTCAAATAATTACACAGTTAACACAAACATTATTTGTCCTGTTCACAGAAAATGTAATTAGCTTAATAACTATGTTTTATGTGTTACATTTGTTTGCACTATTTTGTCTTACCTCCTGCATACATGACAGCTAGCATGATAGATGAGATCCATGAGACTTGGCTACTGGAAACATTGAAGATCACTTCTATCTCTTTGAAAAATACAGTGATGGACTTGGGAAAGGCATAAGAAAAACCAATGGAGATGAAGGCACCAGCAACCACAACCCAACCCCAGCCTCCCTCTGGAGGAGTGTAACGTGCAGGACCTCCAACAGCAAGTGGCATGGTGATGTCTGCACTTAGGGATGTCTATGAGCAGAGAGTGGTGCTTTATTAAATTCATGGCTGCATGTTGTCATAGTTAAACTGACTACAATTACAACCCTAAATAAAAAGAAATTTGAACCGGTATGAAAAATGCACTTATGTTTTTGCTCCCATTTTTCATGAGCTGAAGAATGTACATGAAAGGCCTTTTTCTCCCAAATATTGTTCACAAATGTGTCTAAATCTGTGTTAGTGAGCACTTCTCCTTTGCTGAGATAATCCAACCACCTCACAGGTGTGGCATGTCACGGTACTAATCAGACAGCATGATTATTGCACAGGTGTACCTTGAGCTGGTCACAATAAAATACCACTTGCAAATTGGCAGTTTAGTTTTACTGTATTGGGGGTCCTGCTCACAAAGTGCAACATATCTCCTTCGCATAGAACTAATCAGATTGTTGATTGAGGCCTATGGAATGTTAGGCGTTACACACGCACGCCGATCCAGAACATCCCAAACATGCTCAATGAGTGACATTCACCAAATGAATGAGTGAACATGCTGGCAATGCAAGAACTGGGATGTTTTCAGCTTCCATGGGTTGTGTACAGATCCTGTCCATACCATAACCTCATTGTCACCATGGGCCACTTGATTATGAATGTTGACTATAGCAAACCGCTTACCCACATAATGGCATACGCATGGAAAATAGAAGAAAAAAAAAAACTAGTGTTGCATTTATATTTTTGTTTTGTATAATTGCAGACAACTGGTACACTTAATATAATTTGTTAATAAACATCCATTCCTGCATTTTAGTAAAACATTAAATTTTTCTTTTAAGACATTCTTTTAAGGTGAGATTTGAGTCCTGAACTTTCTGTTTCACAGTCCGGTATGTGAACTAGCAAGCCACCACAGTCCAATCATATTAATAGACTTCAACATCCAGAAATAACAACATTACATTTTTAGTCAGCTTTCTACTGATGATAATTTCAATGAATATGTGTAGGTTCTAATTTGTGCATTCTGCATAGGCTAATTCTAAAGGCATTTTGAAAACAGTGAGATACTCAGTAAATACTGCATATTTCACAAATAACAGACAAATTAATATATTAACAGATCAAATGGTTTCGTGCCACACAGGCAAGCCAGATTAGTACATGCATTCAGTCACGCAAGCCACATATTTCTCAGGCAGTGCTCCTACCTTATAAACAGTCACTTACAAAACAGTCACAAATGTTCAAAGCACGCTCACAATCTTCAACACAGGTTGGTGATGTCTTGTTGCTAAATGGCAACAAATAAACTTAACAAACAGACTAAACTTGTTAACGAAGATAAATCACAAATACATTGTTGCTCTTACGAAGTAGGTCTAGTTTTAAAGCTCCAGTGCAAGGTCTCAGGCATGCTGTCATTGGCTCTTGATGTCATTAAAGAGGTCAAGACAGAGACTTACTGGCTCCACAAATTCTATTGGGACTGCCTACTTGTGTCCTAATGTGTCCATTTAGATAAAATATTCTAAGAATCTGACACAGCTCTGTTTTTGCAGAATCCAAATTCACATTAGTTACAACAATATAACTGACTCTAAATTCTGAACATATTATATCTTATTAACATTAACTAATAACACATTTCTTAATGTAAAAACTATTAGCAAGTGGAGAAACTCCCCCACATGATTCCAAAAAAGTTGGGACACTAAACAAATTGTGAATAAAAACTGAATGCAATGATGTGGAGGTGCTAACATCTAATATTTTATTCAGAATAGAACACAAATCACAGATCAAGAATGTATCATTTTAAGGAAAAAATATGTTGTTTCCAAATTTCATGGCATCAACAAATCTAAAAAAAGTTGGGACAAGGCCATTTTTACCACTGTGTGGCATAAACAATCTTATGGAAATGTTTGGCCAACCCTAGTTAAATTACTGTTCAAATTACAGGGTTTATTTACATTGGCCATAAGTGAACAGACAATATATACAAAACTGAAAGATGAAACAAGCTAGACAAATGCAACAGACATATAATAACAAACAGACCGAGGCACAAACACAAAGGCAAATAGGCTATAAATACACAAAAGGAAAGTAAATATCTACACCTCAATTCCAATGAAGTTGGGACGTTTTGTAAAACATAAATAAAACCAGAATACAATGATAGGCAAATCCTTTTCAACTTATATTCAACTGAATACATTGCAAAGACAAGATATTTTTTTTGCAAATATTCATTCATTTTGAGTGTGATGCCTGCAACACATTCCAAAAAGAAGTTGGAACAAGGGCATATTACATATATTACATAACCTTTCCTTTTAACAACACTTAGTAAGTGTTTGGGAACTGAGGACACTAATTGTTGAAGCTTTGTAGGTGGAATTATTTTCCATTCTTGCTTGATGTACAACTGTAGTTGCTCAACAGTCAAAACAGTCAAAACTCAACAGCTCAAAATTGACATGTTTTGCACTTCATATTGCACTACACATTTTTAATGGGAGACAGGTCTTTACTACTGGCAGGCCAGTATAGTCCCCGATTTTTTTTTACTACGAAGCCACGCTGTTGTAACACATAGAGAATGTGGCTTGGCATTGTCTTGCTGAGATAAACAGGGGCGTCCCTGAAAAAGACGCAGCATATGCTGCTCCAAAACCTTTATGAACCTTTTAGCATTAATGGTGCCTTCACAGATGTTCAAGGCACCCATGCCATGGGCACTAACACAGCCCAAAAACAATCAGAGATGCTGACTTTTAAACTTTGAGCTGAAAACAATCCGGACAGTCCTTTTTCCTTATTGGCCCAGAGGACACGAGGCCATGATTTCCAAAAACAATTTGTAATGTGGACTCATTACACCACAGGACACTTTGAATCAGTCCATCTCATATGTGCTTGGGCCCGATCGAAGGTCTCAGGCATTCAATTTTGGTTTTCTGACTTGACGCTTACTTTCAGAGATTCCTCCAGATTTTGTGAATGATATTATGGACTATAGATGATAAAATCCCTAAATTTCTTGCAATTGCACAATGAGAAACGTTGTTCTTAAACTTTTTTTGCCCCTGTCCCAACTCTTTTGTAACGTGTTGCAGGCATCAAATTCCAAATAAGTAAATATTTGCAATAAACAATAAAGTTTATCCGTTTTAATATTAAATGTCTTGTCTCTGTAGTGTATTCAATTGAATATGTGTTGAAACCAAATAACCAGGATAAGAGCAGAGAGCGCGACTAGAGCACAGAATCACCAAAAGTGCGACAAGACCAGACAAGTAAGTAAATAGGAAGAGGGGTATTTATAGAAAAAAGACAGCAGGTGGCAACAGCCTCACCTGCTGTGTCGGAAGGGGAGCAACAAGGGAAAGGCAAGCCAGATGAGAATACCAAACGTAACACTCACTCTCACACTTCCTTGTTGTTGGGGCCATGCAAGCTAACATGTCATTGTGGATGCCAGAGAAAACAAAACTTGCTACTGTTCAAGGAAGTAGCAACAAAGGAGCCTTTGCTCTCACATCAAGCACTTCATTGTTAACCCCATAATTCTTTAATGTGACAGGAAATACAATACTTCTTAAGCAGTTCAAAAAGCACAGAGGTATAAGTAGAAAGGTTTTGGACTGTTATTTAAATTTTAATCTTTAAAGATCAGTGTCACCACAGTACAGAAGTTTTTTGGCTTTTACTTTGACTTTGATTTAATAACAGATGGTAACAAGCCAAGATATTTGTGTTTTGTGTAGTCTACGTAATTTGATTTGTTAATCAGCATCCACTTCTGCACTTCAGGCCTTGGCGGAAATGTTAGAGTATCTCCAGTTTGTCAAAAAAGTACATGAGATGTGTTACGAGATGTGGTGGTTTTTATTTAGGACCCAGGTATGCGGGACCAGCATATCCCACGATGTATGATAATAATGGGGAAACAATATAGAACAACCGAAAAGGGATGAAGAGCGGAGCGTAAGGCTCCTAACATAATAAAACCAAAAGGATAAAGTGGC
>JAUZSU010097676.1:0-19932 GCA_034780255.1 Parotocinclus maculicauda
TTTACTGTTGATCTTTATACTGCTCAACAGAGACGAACTTTTACTTTTCATCTTACCTGATGCTGTAACTGTTCCTTCACTTTAGCCTGGTTCTTCACTGCCGCTGTAAGCCATCACATAGGCGCTAAACTCCTCTTTCTACCTGCTACTGCTACTATTGGTAACGAAAGTTCGACGTTGAGTTGTGCACCTCTGTATGAGATTGCTGTGGGACTGATGGTGGTGTTCGGTGGTGTTTAAGCTCCCCCGGACCCTCGTGCTGCTTTTCTGTAGGGTAAATCTGACTGATGTGGGGGCTGTGCAGGGCTGAATGGGGTTTACAGGCCTGACAGAAAGACAGACACAGACAGACAGCATTGTGTTCTTGCTTAGGATCTGATCTGTAGGTTTAGAAGAGCTGTATGTAAACATGTCTTGTGTTCATTATAAGTTCTCCTCTAAACTCAACTATGACACGGTGACTTTTGACGGGCTGCACATCACCGTGTCCGAGCTGAAGAGACAGATCATGGGCCGGGAGAAGCTCAAGGCCTCGGACTGCGACCTGCAGATCACCAACGCCCAGACTAAAGAGGGTAAGCGCCTAAATTATTTCCATTTATTCTTATTAGCTGTCTAAAATGGAAACATGTTCAGTACAACTCGTGTGTGTTGCCAAACAAACATGGTATGCACGTGTCCTCAGGACCAGTCTACACCGGTTGTGTTAAAACACTTTGGAACGTCACGTGTTAGACCGAAATCCTCCTCAAACTGAAATGGCTCCAAAAGACTACCCTGAAAGCCAGATAGCACTGATCCTTACTAGTGTGCTACAACCTGATTAAACAGCTGGGTGATGGACCAGACGTGTCCCATACCTCATAAAACGACCCAGTTATGCCAAACTTATTTTTATTTTATATATATATATATATATATATCTTTTATAATCTGCTCCTGGTGCTGTGGATGGAAAGAATTAAAGCCACCTGCAAGAACTTTTCCCTCTGATGATATCATATGGGCTTCAGCAGGCAAAACTGGTGTAATGTCCCATAGATTAAAATGTAGTTTGATGCAGTGGTTGTGTTGTTAATATATTAAATTCATAATAAGGGACTGGTTTCAAATTCTCAATTAGCCCAATTTCGAAATTATCCAGAAAAAAACTACACTAGTTTACACCGTAACAGCCAAACTAACTTAAAATCAGATGACGCTAAATAAATTGGATAATATACAGAAGTAATACCAAATAAGGAATAAATGCGGAAAAATATTTAAAAAAACAAAAGCAAATAAATAATAAATCCAAATTGAGAAATCATCAATTAATAAAAAAAAAAGCAAATAAATCAAGAAGATTTGTTTTGAATTTTGTTTATTAAATATTAAAATAAATATAAGTTTAACATTTAAAATGTTTCTTTGGCAAAATAATAAGAGCAAATAAGTGAACTGAATAAATAACTGAAAGCAAGATGTGGTTAAATATTACATTTATAAGAGCCTTTTTTAAAAAACCCGTTTCATTTCAAAATGTTCAAGTTCTAAGTAAAAGATTCATCTGAGTGGTTTTGTTATACTGCTTCTTTTGATTTGTAATTTTTACTCTTTACCTACCCATTAGTCATTTCCTCCTCTTAGATAGGATGAGCTCTAAATAAATAAAATATATTTTGTTTTAAAAAGGTCGTGTTTTTTTTTTTACGAAGTCTGAGACCTTAATCAGATTTTTGTAAATCATACAAGAATATTTTGTTTTAAAAAGGTCGTGTTTTTTTTTACTAAGTCTGAGGCCTTAATCAGATTTTTGTAAATCATGCAAGAATAAAAATGAAATTTATTTTGGCAATAATGGTGGCATTCAAAAAAACAAAAAAAAACAACGAACCATTACACGCAGTTGGAAACAGAAATTGATGCTCCAATCATTCGTCGTACCTGATTTGTATCCTCAGTTACCTGTTCTTAGCTGATAGGAAGATCACCTGGTGTGGTCTTCTTCTGTGGCCCATTTGCTTCAAGGTTCGAGTGGTTGTTGGTTACCATTCTCTGTAAAACCTAGAGATAGCTCTTGTGCCAGTAGATCAGGCGTTTCTGAAAGACTGGACACATTCAAAATCACCTTTTTTTCCCCCCATTCCGATACCTGGCTTGATTCTTGATCATGTTTAAATGGTGCTGTCTGATTGGCTGATTAGTTGAGCAATTGTACAGGTGCGCCGTAATCAGTGTTTTGTTTTAGCTTGTAGGTTTTTCTGTACATTTTGTATTTACTCCTGCACTAAGAGTCCCGACACCTTTTATTTTTCAGAATACACCGACGATGGCGCTCTAATCCCCAAAAACTCGTCCGTCATCATTAGACGGATTCCGATTGGTGGAGTAAAAGCGGCCAGCAAGACATTTGTCATGTAAGTTCTCTCTTCACTCGTCTGTCTGTGTGCGCCTGCCTGTCTGTCTTTGAGACTAACCGCTTCCCCTGGTGTTTTGCGTTGCAGTGATCGTTCCGAACCATCAGGCGGATCTTCCAAAGCCGTATGTAACACCAACTCGCACCCACACACCATACACTGCACACCACACATTTCCCCCCTCACTCATTGATTAGCGTGTGATTTTGTAGAGACTGTCGGATGAGCCCCAGATTGGTGGCCTGTGGCGGCTCTGGCCTGCTGTACAGTGTGTTGTACTGTGTTCACTCTGATCTTTATAAGATCTGCTGCATCTGTACAAACTGTTCTGTTCTAAATAAAAAACGATGCTGTGCATTTCTCATCTCTCACACTGCAGTCTTCACCGTGTCTCCTTACACGCTTTATGACCTCATCACGCTCACGTCCCACAACCCCGACTCCAAGTCAGATCGGTGTGCTTCGATATCCACATTAAACACTGCAGGGTGCTGACCGGACGTCACCGGGGTCACGCAGATACATTTTTCACCTAGTTCTTTTAATTAAACATTAAAATGTCTGCTTTTGTACTTTGCAATAAGCAAGCTTATTTTTTAGATCTTTTATACGACCAGAAACGCTAAAAACGTTTCATCCCTCAAGGCTGTGAGTCTCCCTCCTGCCAGCAGGTGTCTCTGCTCGAGTTATACGTAGGACAGATTTTTATTTACCTCAATAGTCTTAGTCTATAAGACCTCCGATGGATGTCAAAAGTCCCTGATAATTGAGGTTCCATTGTATTTGGATCGTTGGTTGGGTGTAAAATCAGAGCTGGGCTGAAAGGTGAGCTTTTTAACCGATAAATTAAATAGCAGAGACGTTCAGAGCTTAAAACCTCCTTTGATACACTGGGAGAAATTTAGTAACCAATTAACCCAACGCTTATTTAAAATGTGGGAGGAACCCAGACTAAGTGGGAATCCGATCGAGAATAGTCTCAACGCAGCTTTATTTTATTTATTATATAAGCCCAAATCCTTAACTGAAGGCTACAGTGGAGAGGAAAAACCCTAAACGATCTACAATTACAGTGTTTTACAGTATTTTGCAGATGCCCTTATCCAGAGCGACTACTAAATACTGTAAATTTTCTACGATAGAAACCAGTTTGAAAGTGTCCTTTTAGGGAAAATGGGTGAAATCGACCTAAGGTGACGTCTTTTATTCCTAAAATTGTTTTGCTAAAGTAGCCCCGCCTGTTTTCGTATTAAGTATTTACGTTCCAGCCGTCTTTTAATGATTATAATCACAGATGGTGTGGCTCTGTTAGAGCCGCTTAAACCCCAAAGAAACGGAAAAAAAACAAACAACGTTTGGGCTTCATGGATCAGGTTTCCATGGCCAAGAAGAAATGAAGAGCTTTTGGACTCTGTATGGATTTGGGTTTGGTGGATACAAACAGAGCTAGATATGCAGAGTGCTGACCATAAAGTTTGGTGGAGGAGAAATTAATGGATCCTGTCTTACTGCTGCACTGAAGAACCCAAGTCCACTAACCCTAATAATAAGAACCCGATGCATGATACCACAGAGCCTGGGTTTGAATCCCGGGTTGGGCTCATGACACAAACGGTCAGGTGGAGGGTACATTACGTGGCTCAGAGGCTCCAGACACTCCCCCATGACCCAGAATAGGATAAGCAGTCTTAAAACGAGACACTCACACACACTCTTAATCCTCACTTCTGGTTTAAGTCTTAACATTTTATTTAAAAAAAAAATCAAGCTTGTTTATGCCGTTTGATTTTAAGGTAATGATGTTCAACCAGGATTATTTATTTATTTTTCTAAAGATATTGCTTCAGAATCTTAGTGTTTGTTCTGTACCTCTTGTACTGTAACGGTGTTTACCTTAGATTAACACAGTAATGTGATTTATTTCTAAAACCATATCTAACTGTGATTCATAACCTGTTTACGTTATTGTGCACTCTCAATGATTTGTACCATGTAACTAATCCAAATTAAGGACTATAAAGTCATCAGTGTTATTTGACGTGTTTTTTGTTCCTGCTGGTTATTTTGTATTTTTGTAAATAAAAGGTAATGTTTGTTTTGACTTCAGTATCGAACAGGCACTGAAGTACAACAATAATCCTTTAATGTTCATAGTTTGTGTTTTAATATTGGGGGTGTAACGATCCAAAACTGCTTCCATGTGCTTTAAAAGATTCTGTTCATGATGAAAACTGCATTTGCATTTTTGAGCACCAGAGGGTGCACTCGTTCAAAATGCCTTATTTATTAAGAAATGCATAATTGACAGCATTTAGAATTATTAAAGGATTATTTTTATTCCTCCGTTTGTAGTTTTCGTTTTAAAACGTATATGTAAAAATATGCATTGTTTACTCTCCAGAAGGGCATCGTTGCACCCCTTTAATTAGTTAATTAAGACATATCAGTTAGTCAAGCTCTCGTTCCTGACTCTGGTTTTGTTGGTGGTGATGTTTTTGTAAATTAATCCCAGATCTGCACAAACAGGCACCGAAGTAAAAATAATATAATATAAATGAATTCAGGTTTTAACTCTTGATTTCTTCATTTCTTGTAATTAATCTTTAGTTTTCTGACTTTAACTCTGCACTTTGTATCCATTCAGGATTGCAGTTCCTCTTCTTTTCTGCTGGATCTTGCTACAAATATCAGAGTTAGGAAAACGATTTTGCGAGTGATTTTGTTTTTATTAGTTAGTGGATGTTAGATCTTTGTCTTTTTTCAGAAGGGGGAAATAAAGAAGCTTAGTAACATCTAAAACCCAGGATTGTCCTACATTTGAGTTTTGGCTGCAATCGTCTCTGTGCTTCACTAGTACTAGATTACATTACAGGTTTTTTTTAATACATCCCCCTTTTACTTTTTTTTGTTAACGTGTTTATTAAGCTTTCTGCAATTAACAATCCATTTTAAAATGCAATCTAAAAAAATCTTTATGATCTCAGTTAGTTGTATTTTTTACTTTACTTTTTTTTTGTCTTATTTAAAGTTGAAGTCTGTCTGAATATGGTTTAAAGTGATCGGGGAATTTGTGTAAATAATCAAACCTTTTATGCATTTAAAAAGTAGATTGGGGTTTGGTTATTTAATTTTAGTAAATAAACACTTAAGGCAAGCCGGTGATTTTGTGTGTGTGTGTGTGCGCGCCGCCGTTTGACTTGTAATCAAACTGTTAAATCATACTTTGCATCCAATCGTGTTTGTTTTTTTTATTATGAATGTGTACAAAACCAAGCTTTCATTGATCCAGTTTTTTATAATTATGAGCATTTCTGATTCAATTCAAATTTGATTAATACTTTGGCATCCGGTTAGTTATGGTTTTTTTTGTGTGTGTGTGTGCTGAATGTTTGATATTAACGTTTACGATCGTTTTGTTTTCCTGTGCTGCTGGATGCTGACCATATTTGGACAGTTTTATTTGTAGCGCCTGTATGTACAAAAGTCATCTTTGTGTAAATGTTAACTCTTTTTAAACGGAATTTGTCGGCTGGAATCTTAAAGCCGTTTCCGTTTATATTTATACCAGCTGTATTCCGAATGCTCTCACACTTATTTTTTATTTTTTTCCGTCTGATCAAGGAAAATGTTTGTGTTTGTGATCGACACTGGGCTTTTTTTCCCTTTCAATAAAATCTCTTTGCACTTGGCTCTGGTTTAACACATCCACACGGCCTTGTGTCTTCACTTTTGTCCTGAAGTCAGCCTGAAACTAAAGTCTCATGACACGCCCTTCCGTCAGGATTAAGCTGAGTCTCTCCATCTCCTGTTTGTGTTTGGTTTTAATGTACTTGTTGGATTGCGTTGCCGGTGTTGTGTCCCTATTCGATCTTGTTGCCATAATTCCTTGTCCAATATTTTGTTTTTTATGAACAGATTGATGAATCTCCCTCCATTTCTCTGGCCCAGCTCACTAAGGTACATTTAATCTGCTCCTTTAATCCTACCTGTGTGTAATTATTGTATCACACTCATCTCAGGTTCTTATAAACTGGATTCAACACTTGAATGTAATTTGAATTTGTGTATTTATTGTATGCAGTAGCGCTTTATTCTCATTTTAAATCGCTTCTTCTGGTGATGTTATGGAATTCTACCGAACTTGTGATGTCACACCTGTGATCCCATCAGGCTGGAGGGGGTGAGCTGGGGATGCTGGGTTGCCCCCTCTCTAAGAGAGAATACCGGTAGTTGGTTTCACAAAAAGCTAGATATTGGGTAGATCTTTCCCGATCTGATATGGTTTATATGGCCAGATCCTCCCTCAATATTTACTAGTGCTTTAGTCCAAAATTCTGTTGTTGTAAATTACCAGATCCTCCTTCTGTTCTTGGGAATGGTTTAATCTAGTTTGGCATATTTTACCATGTTCACCTTACATGTAAAAATGTTTTGTTCCAGATAGATCTAGGTTGGTCGAGATTACCAGACTCTACCTTCATGTTTTTTGGTTCAAATTGTTACTTTTAATTAAATAACAGGTAGTCCAGGTAGCCGACAGATCCTTCCTTGATGCTTAGGAATGGTTTGTCTACTCACCCATTTAGGAATGGTAGTTTCCAAAATATAGCTGGGTATCATCTAGATCCTGAAACACCTTTATTACTGTAAGGGAATGATTTATGATAGTTTTGTAACAAAGCTGGAAGAGACCATTCCTCAACGAAGGGGGTTTGAAAGGCATAGTCATGGGTGTGACATCACAGGTGAGCAGTAGTGACCGATTCATTTGTGACAATGTTTTGGCATCCCTGCAAAACGGTTGTATTTGTAATTAAAATGTGTGTTTATTAGCGAATATATCGAGCGTGAGCCGTGTGAGTACCCAGTGCTGTAAAGAGGGGGCGCTCTGTACCTGTAACCGTGGAGGGGAGTATCCGAAAAGCCTTTTGTTGATGCGTTGTTTTTTTTTTTTTTTATATATACCTGTATGTTCTGAAGCCTCTCGACTGTGGAAGTTTCGTATTCACTCTAACATGGATCGCTTTCATCTTTACAGAAGATTTTCGTTCTTATTTTTGATTCGAGTTTTCACTGAAACGTGGACTTGTTTTGTAGGATTTTCAAAACCATGGACCTGCAGCGTCAACAAATTCTTATTTTTGCATTTGTTTTTGTGCTTTGTGATCTTATTGTAAAAATGCACACTGTACATTTGTTCTGTTTATGTGACTCTTTTGGGTATGTGCCAATCACTAGTTTACATTTTAGACCCATTGAATCCAAGATCCGAAACATTCCCAAAGCTTTAAGCTTTTAAATTTTAGCAGGATTTAATAGGACTGTAATTTCTGATTACTTAATGAGGAAAATACTTACATAAAAGAAGCTCCTCTATCTATCCAGAAGGTCGTCCTTCCTAAAGTTCCAGCAAACTAAAAATGTACATATGCAAGGGTTTAAGAGAGAGAACTAAAAAAGTCCCTATATCGTCTTGTGACAATTACGTTAATCTAAATATTTGTAATGTCAAAGTTTAAATGCGATGATAAAGGAACGTGTAAAAAAGAAAAAGTATGGTTAACAATCAACACCCGGGGATTTTTTAATTCACAATCTCAGTCTGTACATGTGGATTTTTGCCGAGATACCGTATCAAAACGGATCCAGATGGTAATGAGGCTTGGTAGTCTTCTCATTTTTGAGTGGGACTGTGGTCCTCCTTAACCCACAGTTGTTCTGATTGTAATCTGGAGAAATTCTGCTTCTGCTGAATGTAACAACTGAATGTATTGATCATATCTGTTTTGTACCATGTTGGTTCAGCGGGTTAAGGTCTGGACTGTGTACTAGAAGGACCGGGGCTTAAACTCCACCTCTACCAAGCTGCCACCTGCAACGACCCACTATTACTTTGTCTGTATCAGATCTTATTCGTTCTGGATAAAGGCGTCTGCTCAAGCCGGCCGATTTCTTTTTAATTCTTAGTCCTCACTTAGGTTTTTCCTTCTTTCCACTGTCACGGTTTCGTTCAGTTGTATGTAGTTTGACCTTCATCCTTTGTCGAATTTCATAATGTCACTGATATTTGAATTCCTTCTTCCTGCGTTTTGATGCAAGCTTTTTAATTTTCATGTCTTAATTAGATCAGTCTTTATTACGCTTCATATTTAGGTGGAGCAGCATCTGTGCTGAAAAAGAACTAAGGCATCAAACCTTGCAAAATTTTTAATGTCATCTAACCCAGCGATGATGATTGGCACATATCCAACATGGCATACTGTCGTGATGTTTTGAGGAAAGGCGATACAATAATAATGTGTGCATAACTCAAAACAGTAACAATAGCACTCTTCAGTGTGTTAACATACTTTTGTGTAGCCCAAGGCTTGCGGTACTCTTGTTAATCACCCCGTAGGTACGAGCAACGTCTCTTTACAGCTCGGAGGATCTCCGGCTCGCTCTAGGCGTGTGGTGTACTGACCTATGCATGTTTTTCTTGTCGTTGTCGTAAAAACGTTGCCGCCTATAAAATAGACGGCCAATCTCGCCGAAGCAAACGCCTCTGAGGAAGATAAGATCAAAGCCATGATGTCACAGTCCAATCACGAGTACGACCCCATACAGTGAGTACCGCAGAACACCCACAAACCTTACCACATGCGTCTGGCTCATCGATTGTTTCTGATCGAATTATTCTCTGTCACAGTTACACAAAGAAGCTGGTCGGCCCTCCTCCCCCAAACTACACCTGCTTCCGCTGCTGTAAGCCTGGGCATTATATCAGGAACTGCCCCACCAACGGGGTAACTGGGCTTTTGTTACTAATCACCTCGACCTCCTTTAATTCCAGTTGTAACGTTTGTGTGCGTGCACGCAGCCATGAGTCAAACCTCAGACCACATACAGATCGAGAAGAAATAAAAACGTTTTTATTTATGTTCCCCTTCCAACCGAGTGTGTGCCCCCCTAGTGGCTAGCGTCATTCTGTAAACACACCACCTGGGATTGAACCCAACCTCTCAGTAACTGCTGTGTCAATCTTGTAATGAATAACGTTGTCATCTAATTTCGTACGCTATACTCTGAAATGTATTTGACGAGAAGTCTGTTTTTTTTGTAGTGAAGGGAGAAATGTTCTTGAAAGCCTGAGACTCATTTAAAACAAACAAATCTTTAAGGGGTGGTGCATCTCCCAAACGACAAGGATTTTCTTCTGATCCCACCCTGGTGCTTCCTCCAGAGGCAATTTGGCCTGGTCTCGGGAACATTAAACCACCAGCCGGTGAAAGGGTTTTGGCACCCGAGGGTACATGAGGGCATTGAATTGAGTGCTGTTGAAACTTAGTGTACACTGAATTGTCAGAACTAGAGCCACTGAAAGGGCGGTCGGGGGAATTGGACACTTTTTACCCAGGCAAGTGCTGGGACCAAGACAAGCCGTGACCGTTTCGTCGATTTCATCTGGACCTAATCATAGTTTTAGACCCTGTGGTTGTTTTGGCTGAAACGATGTGTGTAGCAGGTTAGAGGCCTTGCCCGCTGCTGCCCGGCGTTTTGGTATCTTTGATTAACCTGCTGTTGTGTGTGACACTTGCGTTAGCAGGACAAAAGTTTTGAGGCTCCACAGAGGATTAAGAAGAGTACGGGGATTCCTCGCAGCTTCATGAAGGAAGTGGATGATCCCAGCATTAAGGGGGCCATGCTGACCAACACCGGCACTTATGCCATTCCTACCATTGACGCGTAAGCCTCACACTGCACGCGACCCCACCCAAATGTTTGCACCCTCCCCTTCCAGGTTAAAAGCCATTCTTTCTCTTGGTTTGCAGTGAAGCGTATGCGATCGGGAAGAAGGAGAAGCCCCCGTTCCTCCCTAAAGAGGCTTCCTCTTCCTCAGATGATGAGGATCCGGTTCCTGATGAGCTGCTGTGCCTGATCTGTAAGGATCTGATGACGGACGCCGTGGTGATCCCCTGCTGCGGGAACAGTTACTGTGACGACTGTGAGGCTCACCGCTATAACCCACTGATCAGGTTTTATTCAAACCCGAACAATCTGATGCTTACTGAACCCTTGACTCTGTGCAGGTATCAGGACCAGTTTGTTAGAATCAGAGGAACATGTTTGTCCCACCTGTAACCAGTCTGAGGTTTCTCCTGACGCCCTGATCGCCAATAAATTCTTACGCCAGGTAACTTTTAATCCACTTGTACACAACAATGCAGCTTTAAGAATGAAGCGGGAGACTTTTATTCTCTCTGTCTCTTACTCTGTATTTCTTGTTCTCTTTGATCTGTCTCATTGTTGTTATGGTGTCTCAGTAAAGGTTTCTGTCCGTAAAGTTCCCCTGTCTTTTTGTCCCTCTGTGTGTCTTGGTCTTTAGTCTCCTTGTCTCTGTCTGTCTCGGTCTCACGCTGTATTGGTCTCTGTGTCTCTGTCGCTCGCTCTTTTTTTTTTTTTTTTTTTGTCCCTGTCTGTCTGTGTGTGTCTCTCTCCCTGTCTTTGTCTCTCTCTGTCTCTGTGTGTGTCTTGTTGCTTTGTCTCTGGGTGTATCCCTTTGTCTTTCTGTGATTTGGTCTCTTTGTCTCTGTGTCTCATGTTTTTTGTCTCCCTGTATGTCTCTTGGGTGCTTGGTCTCTCGGTTTCTTTTTGGTTTTGTCTCTCTCCGTTTCTGTCTTCCTGTCTGTCTGTTTTGTTTCGTATGCGTGTCGGTCTCTTTGTCCCTCTGGATGCGTCTCAGTTTTTAGTATATCTGTATATTTTGTCTCTGTATTTTCCGGGCTCTGTTTGTCTTTGTCTTTTGATCCGTTTGTCTCTCTGTACGTCTCTTGGACACGGTCTCTCTGCTTTTGTTGCAGTCTTTTTGTCTCTTTTTCTTTGTCTGCGTCCCCGTCTTTTGCTCGCTGGGGGTGTGAACAAAACCCCTTAATTGTAGTTTATGATGTTTATTTTATTTGAACGTTTCGTTCTGCAGGCGGTGAACAACTTCAGGAACGAGACTGGCTACACCAAGAAAATGCGTAGATCTGCTGCTCAGAGCTCTGCCCACCAGCCTCAGCCCCGCCTCCAGCGTCCGGTCCAACCCCTCAAACCTCGTAACTCTCGCCAGCAGGACCCACTTCGGCCCAACACGCCTCCCCAGAACCCAGCTGCCAGCCCTGCGGTCCCGCCAGCTGCGGTCCCGCCGGCTGCAGTCCCGCCATCTGCGACCCCGCCGCTTGCTGTGACGACGACGACAGCACCTCCTAACGCCTCAGCAACACTCTCTGTGGATCCTCCCCCGTCCTCCGCTACACCTCCTGAAGGCAGTGGTTCCTCTCTTGCCAGCACACCCCCTGCTGGAGCTTTGTCGCCCCCGCAGCAGCCCAAACCAGACGAGTCCACAGTGCACAAGTAAGCACCCATCAAATAACGCAAATAAATCAATCGATGAAACAGGTTTACTTTTACTCTAAAACATCTGTTGGTTTTCCAGAGAGTCAGAACTTCAGCCAGCTTCCTCCACAGCTTCCTCCACAGCTTCCTCCACAGCTTCCTCCACAGCTACCTCCAATTCTCTGCTTCCTACTCCGGTTATTCCAAAGGTAATTAACGGCTGCTTGTCTCATTAGCTTTGTCTTTTGGTTCAGCTAAACACACTTCGTTTGTCCTGTAGGGGCTCCATGTTCCTGTGATCGGGCAACCTCACGCTCACACACTTCCTCCTCACGCCATCCCCAGATCAGGTAGGGGTGTGTGTATGTGTGTTGTTTCCACGCCCGTACGGAGTGTTTGTTGTGATTTAACATGTGTGTGATAACACTTGTTTTACCATGTAGCACCGCAGAGGCCCAACGTGCCGAGACCTCCGTCCTCCCGGCCTACGTGGGATCAGTGAGTATCACAAATGCATTTATATAGTTATTTAAATAAAACACCCATAGCTAATGTCTCTCACACACGTTACCATTTTAGTTCCCCAGGCAGGAGCAGGATCCCCCACGGCGATCGACACCAGAGGGCGCCGGCCCCTCTCGCCCAACCTCCTCCGGTGGTCCCGAACCTCTATGCCCCGTCTCTGTATCCCCCTCCTCAACACCCCCTGCCCCACCCACCGGGGGTCGTCCCTCCGCAGTTCCCGATTCAGTTCCCTCAGGGGCAGCAGCCCGCCCCGCCGTTCTCCATGCCCCCGCCGGGCTTCCCTCCCGCCCCGACCACTGTGCCGAGTCCCTGGGTGCCCCCGGGTGCTCAGCCGCCCCTCGCCAACCCCCCCGTGCCACCAATGACGCCGTCGCATTTACTGTCAAAGGAGGAGTTCTACCGTCAGCAGCGCCGCCTCAAAGAGGAGTGAGTAATCCCCTGCTATAGCTTATCTGGCTTTGTCACTGCACCGTTACTCACTGCTATTGCGTTACAGGGAGACCAAGCTGGAGGCGTTCACCAACGACTTCGCCAAAGAGCTGCTGGAGTACAGGAAGTTCCAGAACGAGAGGAGGAGGTCGTACTCCAGGTACGTACCAGGAGGTTTGAGGGTATTGTTTTATATTACAGGGTTGCCATATCCTGCTAAAGAAACTAGCAACAAGGTCTATGCAAACAAGCCAAAAAGAACCAAAGTCCAACAACAATGCGACTTCTCGATCAGTTTTAAAAATGAAATAATATTTTATCTATCTGTCTATCTTTTTATATATATATTTATATATACACCCACACACACAGTCGATTCCAGTTAATTGGACCACCGGTTATTGGGACCAGCCCTTATTCAGACCAAATCCTAAAGTACCGAATCAAATCTTATTAAAAACGTGTAATGTTATTCCGCTTAATCGAACCAAAAACGCGTACAGTATATACAGTAATATCTGTATGTAAAATCCCAAGAAACTCTTCGTCTCTTTCATCACTACCCGAAAACTGTACCCTCTACTGCCACCTACAGGTCTTTGCCTAACTTTTCCATTTACTACAAAAAAAAGGAAGCCACTTAGACATAGCTAAAGCGGATCAGATCACACTGGATAAGTTTTTCAAACGTTGACTGGAATTTAGTAGGAACTTGTTTTTTACAGTATTATGCTTACTGTGTGTGTGTGTGTGTGTGTGTGTATATATATATATATATATATATATATAATGTGTATATATATTTGTGTGTGTGGTGTGTGTAAATACAGTGGAGGAAATAATTTTGAAATTATGCATCATGCATCCACTTTGCCAACATCGACAGCTTCACCCAGACCTGAAACTGTTGTTAGAGTCCATTAAAATCGCAGAGAACACCCAATACCTGGGCCTAACACTGGACAAAGGTTGACTTTTATCCCCCACATTAAGGCACTAAGAGAAAATTGTTCCAAGAAACTAATAAAAGTAAAAGTACTAGCAAGCACTAAATGGGGAGTAGACCCCTCACAATACTGCTACGAATATACCATTAATATAACATTGATCAGAACAAAACTGGACTACGGGTGTTTACGGATCAGCTCGAAGATCCTACCTTGAACACAGTTCATCACTTAGGCATCAGAATTGCTCTAGGAGCATATTGCACCTCCCCCATCACAAGCCTTTACATAGAGGCTCGGGAACCCTCACTCGAACTCCGACGATTAAAACTAGCACTACAATATACAGTCAGAACTATGGGCAACCCCAAAAACCCAGTATACAGAACAATACAACCATCACGCCCTTTAATTCCACATAAGCTTAATAAAATTCAACCTCTCGGAACCCGAATCAAATCACAATTAGATGACCCAAAGCTAAACTCCAATCTAATAGCCCAGAACAGTCATAATACCATACCACCCTGGTAGATCAGAAAACCCAGCAGTATCTTCGACATCACTGAGAAAGGATAAGGAACCACGCACCCAAACATGTACCTCAATACCTTCTTTAAAGTCAGAAAACAATACCCACACCATTTACCTATATACATTGACGGATCCAAAACCACAGACCAGGTAACAGCAATGTTCACTAGTACAGACCTGGACCAAGTAAAACTACCCCAGCCTGTATCTCTCTACAGCGCAGAAGCTTATGTTAGCGTAATTTTACTTGAGGTTGAAGAAAACCTCGGTAGAGGAAAATTTGAAAGAGACAGATGGGATAAGAAGCCAAAAATAAGCCCGAACACCAAACAAACCCCAAAAACCTGCAACTCGCAAAGACCAACATTTGTGATTGAGTTTATAAAGAAATAAGCCCAACTTCGCTTTGAATAAGCATAAACTGGCAACCAAGATGTTCAGAAATCAACATGCTTTAAGAAATCAGACTACGGAGCTAAAATCAGGTCTGGATTAAAGAAAATTATCATTCCTCAAGAAAAAAAGTTTGCCATAAATGATTCTTTACATAACTTCTTAAGAATAATTTTTAGAAGATTTTTTTTCAGAAGTCTTCAGACAAAGTTGCATCTTTAAAACGTTCTTAGGCTGTAAGAATCTACCAGATTTATTTAGAAGTATATGTGTATATACAAATTCTTAATTTCTCACCGGAACACATCTGACAAGTGTTTTCCCTTCATAATTGCGTGTAAGAGCATTCTTGTGAACTTTTTTTTTTTTTTAAACCTTCGAGATTTTTCTTAAATCTTTTGCAAATCCGGTGCCATCGGGTTTCTCTAGGGTCAGATGCTTGAATTTGAATTCTGTAAATAAAAATAAATAAATACACAAGTTCTCAGATTTTATCTTGTGTAAAACATTGAGTTCGTAGTCCGTTATTTCCGTTATAGTTTAATCTGCTCAGAGGGAAGAAAAAAAAATATTAAACCAAGCGTTGGTGAGATAAAAATGTAAATTTTTTTGCTTATCTTGTCGATTCTTGCAGCTTAAGAACGCTTTAATGATGCAACATTGTCTTGAGAAGAAATCTGAAAAAAAACATACTTAAATCATTTAATTTAAGAATGTGGTTTTATTTTTTAAGACAGACCATTCTCTGATTTTTAGGCTTTAATACAATGTAAGTGCAGAACATGGTTTATTATCAGATTATTAAATGCCTGTAATTACTCATTGATCTTTGATTAGCTGATGAAAAACGAAACGTTTTTCTAATCTTGTAAATGAACGAAGCTTGTAAATTTTATTTTCTATTATTTTGAAGAATAAAACTGAGCGTTTGGTGGTTTTTGTTGGGTTTTTTGTTATTTTTAAGGTTTGTTTTTGTTCTGTTTGTCCTTACAGGTCCAAATCTCCATACCGCTCGTCCTATAGCGGGTCCTCTTACTCGTCCAGATCCCGCTCTCGATCCCGTCGCTCGTACTCGCACTCAGTGTCACGCTCCAGATCCCGTTCTCGTTCCAGATCTCGCTCCAGATCTTATTCTCCTTACTCACGCAGAGGCCGGGGGCGCAGCCGGAGCTACCGCTCCAGATCCCGTTCTCCGGCGTATCGGCGCTCCCGCACTCGCTCTCCTTCCTCTTCCTTCAGAGCTCGGGACGGACCCGCTATGGGCGCCCCCATCTACCGGTCCCGTTCCAGATCCCCCTTCTACAGAACCCACAGCCCTGCCAAAAAACTCCCCCCGGACCCCCAGGTGGAGGAGCGGAAGTACGCCCGACCGTACCGGGAGGTTCCCGTTTACGACGCCAAGGCGTACTACGGGCGAGCGTTTGACGAGGCGGACCCTTACGAACGGGAGCGGTATCTGAAGTGGGAGCGGGAGTACAGGGAGTGGTATGAGAAATATTACAAGAGCTACAGCGCTCAGCAGGCCAGTCAGATCAGAGGGCGTGGCCCCCCAGCAGGGCGGGACCCGTATTCCCCAGAGCGTTTCGCCTTGCCCAGACCCAGAGAAAACTCTCCGTATGCCAGGGGGCGCCGTGACGACTATCAGCCCCACCCTCAAGGGCATGGGGGCCCCCCCAGAGGGCGCCC
This sequence comes from Parotocinclus maculicauda, assembly GCA_034780255.1. Lineage (NCBI taxonomy): Eukaryota > Metazoa > Chordata > Actinopteri > Siluriformes > Loricariidae > Parotocinclus > Parotocinclus maculicauda. The sequence continues at coordinate 16,271 of JAUZSU010097676.1, forward strand.
TATGACCTACCAGGAGAGGTGCGCTGCCAAATACGGACATATTCACGGCAACAATACGGACTCGGGACGAGGACCGAACAAGGAACCTCCAAAACTGGCCAAAGAGCGAGAGGCGGCGCCGAGCAGCTCCGAATCAAAGAGTCTGAAGCACAAGAAGCACCGCAAGAAGAGGAAAGGCGAGGACGGGGACGGGTTCAGTCACTCTGACTCCATGGACGAGTCCAGAAAGGACGAACGGACCAAGGGAGACACTATCTTGATGCACTCGAGCCGTGACGACGCCACGCCGGTCAGGGACGAGCCCATGGACGGAGCCGTGCCCTACAAGAGCAGCTCGGATAAGGACAAAAAGGAGAAGGTCAAAAGCAAAACGGATAAGGTCAGGCACAAGACTGAGAGCAGCACGTCAAAGAAGGAGGCGCCATCAAAAAGCAGCAAACCGGCCAAGGACAAAGACAAGGAAACTGATCCGCCACGGGAGAAGGTTCCTCCCCCGGAGCCTCCCATCAAACGGATCAAAGAGGAATCAACCCAGAAACCCGACGAGCCCAAACCCCAGTCCTCTAACAAACTCCTCCTCCCACGCAAACTGATGCAGTCCAAACCGCTTAAGCCCATCAAAGACGAGTCCGCAGGCAAGAAAGAGGCACCAAAGGATCCCACTAGGGGCGACAAACCTCCAGCTAAAGACAGCAAGAGCAAAACATAGAAGCCCCTTAAATCCAGTGAGAAATCTTCTAGCAAGACCAGCGACAAACCCGAGAAGCGCAAACGCAGAGACGAGAAACCGCTCCTCAAAGACCCCGAGGTTCCACCGGCTAAATCACCCAGACTTGATGTCCCAGAGGCCAAAGGATCCCCCAAACCCAAGTCTAAAACGGAAACAGAGAATCCAGAAAAGGAGAAGGAGAAACCCGCCATCCCATCTCTGATGGACATGAAGCCCGAACCTGTCAAGAAGATCAAGCTTAATCGGGAGATGGGGAAACGGATCTGCAGCTCCTCAGAGTCCGGCACCTGCAAAAACCGACCGGAGCAGAAGTCCAAGCTGAAAATGCGCCGCAGGGTTCACGGGCAAGACCCCTCCGGATCCACGCTAGTTGATTACACCAGGTGAGATGTTTGTTTTGGGTTTGGATGCTGTCCCCTAGTGCCTGTTTCTGTTATGTTGGAGTATACCTTCTGAAATCTTCCCTATTTAATGTAATCAGGACCTGAAACGACCCTCTACAGGGCCGATCCAGATTCTGTTCCACATCTAACCATGAACCCACAGAAAACTGAATGTATTTAAATGCAATGTATTTTTTATTTTTGAATCTTATTTTACATTTATTTAAAGTGCCTTACATTAGCTGTTTTCTCAAAACACCCCTACCAAACAAATTATACATGATTTAGGAATACCTTCATATTCATTGCCATATTTAAGTTCTAAACTTGTTTGAAACAGCGCCACCAGGTGTAGAATTACCCGTAAACGAGACTTTAATCTCTGTAATGTATTACAAAATCATTTGTTAGAGGGTGTTTTGGTCGCTTTATTTCCATAGACCACCAGAGGGAGCGTCAGAGCTATATATCTGTATTAATGTTGTTTTGTTGTGTTTGTGTGGCAGCACCAGCTCCACGGGGGGCAGTCCCATCAAGAGGCAGGAGGACCTGAAGAAGACGGTGGTGAAGACACTGGAGGAATACACCAACGACAGCTCGACGCCTGCCGAGGATGAAATTGTCCTGATCCAGGTCCCTCGCTCCAAATGGGAGAAGGAAGATTACGAGTCTGAGGACGACGAAGCCAAGCTCGGGGGGGCCAAGGACGCTCCTCAGTCCGACCCGGCCACTTCCAAGCCCGTGAAAGAGGCTTCTCCTAAAGAGGCTCCGGCCGAATCCAAAACTGCCAAAGATCCGGGTCAGAGTGAGGCAGAGAAAGAGAAGGACAGCGAGAAGGAGAAAGAGAAGGAGCGGGACAGGGCCAAGGAGCGAGAGCGCGACCGGGAGAGTTCAGACAGACGGAAAGCAGCGCCGCCCAATCAGGAGAGGGGTAGCGACCACGGCAGCGAGAGAAGCTCTTCGTCCCAGTCGTCCAGAGACAGAGCGGCCACTTCAACCTCGACCTCCAGGAAGCCCCCGAGTCGGGACCATGGCGAGGGAAACCACAAGCAGGACCAGAGAAGCAGCACCAGGGATCACTCCGACTCCAGAAAACCACGAGAACCCATCCGCAGAAAGGATTCACCCCATAAACGGGTGGCTCAGGACACCAGACGGACAGAGAGAAGCCCCTCCCCAGAGAAGAAGGTTCCGTCTCGGGTCGAGGTCAAGAAAACAACCACAGAGGAACCGAAAGCAGAGAAGCCGAGAGAAGCCAAGGACAAGGAGACGACCGGGGCCAAAACAAGCCAAGAACCCAAGAGCGACCCGGAGTCGAGAACGAAACCGGCGTCGACCCGGTCCGCCCGGCTCTCTTCGGACCTGGCACGTGAGACGGACGAGGCTGCGTTTGTCCCGGACTACAGCGAGAGCGAAAGCGAGGAGTCCGAACCCAAAGAGAAGGGGCAGGAGAGCAGCGGCAGCCCCGCCCGCAGCGCCAGTCCATCCGGGAGCCGGGGGCGGAGCAGCAGTGCGGGGAGTTCCCCCGGGAGCCAAGACAGCAAAAGCAAGAAAAAGAAAGAGAAGAAAGAGAAGAAGAAGAAGCACAAGAAACACAAAAAACACAAGAAGCACAAAAAGCACGGCGGTAACGGAAACGAGTCCGAGTCAGACGGCAAGAAACACAAACACAAGAAGAAGAAATCCAAAAAGAACAAAGAAAAGGACAAAGACGAGAGGACAAAGGACGAGCAGAAGGACAAGGCTCAGGTGTAACTGCTGCCCGTCGCCTTTAATTCCTCTCTAATTAGGTAGCGCCTCTCATTTCGGGTTGTTTGGCTGTCGAGGAAGCACTTTACCGTCCCCGTCCTGTAGACTTTCGCGGTTTGAACCGGGTATGGGACGGGCCCCGGGGCCTCGCGGGGCCACTGACGATCCGCTTCAGGTTTTTTTTTTTAGTTGGGTTATTTTTTTTTTTGCACTGTGAATATTTTTCTCCAGGCTCGAGTTTTTATTTTCCATCCGGTTCTCATGATGATTAATTTAAACGAGCAGCTGAACTCGCCTTTTGGTTGTTTGAGATAATAAAATGCAGCAAAGTCCCGATGCCTTTGATTCAATTATTTCACCTCAAACACTTTATATTAAAAACATCTCATCTAATTTCTTAAACACCACCTTCTTCTTCTGTAAGATGTTCCACTGTCGGCGATCCAGAGCAGATTTGGCTCCGTTCCTCATTACAGATCCGCTCCACTCTTTTATACCCTCTCCTCTTTAGCGTCTCCTACAGGTTCCTATGGGCGTTACATCCCAAAATGGTGGCAGCTGTTTCCCATTTATGTTCTGATCTGGACATTACGGATCGTTGTCCTGATGCAATGAATTTCTTCAAACCAGGGTCTGGATTCACAAAAGCTTTAAGAACGAACCAGAGAAGCTTTATTAAAGCTCGGTGGGTAGCACCGCTGCCTCACAACAAGAAGGTCCAGGGTTCAATCCCAGGGTGGAGACACCTGGGTCCTTTTCTGTGTGGAGTTTGCATGTCCTCCCCGTGGTTGCGTGGGTTT
>JAUZSU010097786.1:0-19922 GCA_034780255.1 Parotocinclus maculicauda
ATTATTAATTTGTTTAAAGTTACCCAAGAGCAATGTACATTCAATTAAAATAGTAAATATAGCCTGAAACAATATATTAAATTAAATAATATAAAAATATTTGTTAGTATTTTAGTTTGTTTCAGTTTTGTACAGATACAAATTTTTTTTTAATTAAATACATTCAAATGCTTTTTAAATTCAAAGTCTGATGAGACAGATTAGCTTAAATACTACTCTTCCCACAATGTCTTGAAAATTAAATACATTGTTTTTTGCCAATCATTTTGAATCCTTTGCCTTCCAACACAACAACTTTTCAATAGACAATGGGTTTTAAGTCGTTTTATTTTGTACTTTTGCTCAGCATCAAGTAGCATAAGAATGTTAGACCTTATTTTGGACTTAGTACTGAGCTCCATGGCACTCATTGACCATGAGAATAATTTATGTCTCACATAGAGTGTAAGATGACCCCAGTAACCATACTAATAACCACTTGACACAGGCATAATGTGTTTAAGATACAATGAATGACAACTGCAATGAACGATATCCTCTAATAGTTACCGGTAGTTAATATAAACAGAATACATGTGATATTTGTGCATCCAACATATTTTTGCCTGCCAGCAAGTGGTTTAAAGCTCTGTCTAGACTGGACTAAATTGATAGAGGTTGCTGAGGTAGTTTATGCTTTTATAGATACTGATTTTCATTACCATCCGAATAGATGAGTCACTGAAGAGAAATACACCGCTCACAAAAGTTTGGGGATATTTCATTATGGGATATTGCACTTTGAAGTATCCCCCTAATTTTTGTGTGCAGTTAATATGGAAGAATTCTAGTGCAGACATCTCCCTAATAAATTAATCCAATCCAAAAGGGGCTAAAGACAGCTAGCATTTAGCATTTTTTATACACAGTACATGCAATTTGTAAAATACAGATTGTTTGACTACAGAATTAATCAACTCTTTCTGTTCTATTTAAGAAAAAATCCAGAAGTGACATATGACCTTCCACACTGGGATCGTGCAGGTATTATACACACTATAAACATGTATAAAATATACACTTTCTAAATTGGTAATACACTGTATAATTACCTCATTGACAAGTTTATTAGGTACACCTTGCCTTAACAACTGCCATAATTATTCATTGCAGCTACTGATAGATTCTTTAGAGATTTTGGTCCATATTAATGTGATAGCCTGACTGCAGATTTGTCAGCTGCACATCCGTGCTAAATTGAATTGAGATCTGGTGAATGTACAGGTCATCTGAGTACAGTGAACTCATTGTCATGTTCAAGAATCCAGTATTAGATGATCTGAGCCTGGTGACAACATGCGTTATTCTGCTAGTAACCACCAGAAGATGGGAACACTGTGGTCATAAAGTGTGGTCAGAAACAAGACTGGCTGTGACATCCAAACAATGCTCAGTTGGTATTAAGGGGCACAAAGTGTGCCAAGAAAATATCTCCCACACCATTATAACCTCACCACCAGCAGCCTGAACTGTTGATACAAGAGAGGATGGATTCCTGCCTTTATTTATTTATTTTTTTTACGCCCAAATTGCCACACTGTCACTGGACTGTTACAGCAGAAACCGATACTCGTCAGACCAAGCAAGGTTTTTCCACCAATTCGCGAGTTTCTGTGAATTGTAGCCTCTGTTTTTAGCTTGCATGAGTGTTACCCAGTGTGGTCACATTACATTTGTTCTGTTCCGCATAACTAGGTTGTAACAAGTGATTGTTACTGTCTGCTTCTTTTTCCTTTGACCCCGGGCATGTCTTTTTCAGCCAGAGACCTGACACTCACTGGTTATTTGATCTATTTGGGGTCTTTCTCTGTAAAACCTTGAAGTTGGCTGTTTGTAAAAATCCCGGTAGATCAGCAGTTTTTAAAATACTCAGACCAGCCCGTCTAGTAGCATCAACCATGCTGTACTCAAAGTCACTTAAATCACCTTTCTCTTGTTCTGATGCTTGGTTCAAACTTCAGCAGATTTACTTTATCATGGCAGCGTAACTAACTGCAATTTACTTAATTAAATTAACTAATGTACCTAATAAAGTGGCTGAGGAGTGTCTGTGTTCACATTCGAGCATGTCGTTTATGTTACAGTATGGTGGAAGAGCATGAAGCAGCTGTTGCCGTCTAAGCTGGATGGGGAAGAGTGTGTACGTTACAGCTCTACTGCACATGCTGGCCTTCAGAGACCACGGGTTGAGCCTGCAGGTACACAAACATGTTGCAGTAAGTATTTTTACTCTGTCCATGACGCATGTCTTAATATCTCAATCTCTCTTCCTAGCATATGCTGAGCCATTGGTAAGTGGTACCATGGCCTCACTGGGGCAGAGGTCAACATTTAAGCCTGAAGAAGGAGCTGACCCTGAGTACGACGCCCCCTTGACCCCTGAACAGTACCACGCCTATGCTGAACCCCTCCCTGCCTCAGGAGCCGAATATGCAATTCCTATCACGGTTGACAGGGTCAATCACATATCAGGAGTCACTATTCCTTTCAGGGGGCATCCCTTAGTGTCCCAAACAGATAGCACCCAGTCGGGGACATCCATGTACGATACACCCAAAAGCTCGTCCGATCAAGCTGTGCCCACAGAGTGCCAAATATATCAGGTGCCTCAGAATTCCATCAGCACACCATGCAAGGAAATAGACTGACCACTGCGAAGAGGTTTGATCACAGCCGGCCACAACTCCCCGAACCGCGCACAAACGTGTGCATATAAGTGCGCTCTTGTGCTTGTAGCTGTATGTGCAGACATCCTTGTTTTTTGTCTCCTCATAAAGCTTGCCATAGCAGTCCTATCACTGAACTACCACACAGGAATGTCTGAGAGAGGTAAGGCAGGCAGGGAGATTGTTTACACTACTGTTTTAACTTGTGTACATGTGTTTGTCTAAATGTCTGTATATCTGAATGTTCTCTGATGTTAAACTGTGAGTCCCGATACATTTCCATAAACGCTTAAAGACGCTAGTCTTAATGTAACGGGAACATTCGAAACCGGGAAACTGTGGCCTCAAGTTCAGTACTAATGGTTCTAGTTCCAGTGCAACAATAACAAACATTTTTGGCAATGAATAGTACTCTGAGGCAGGGCAAGCAACACTGTTTTTTATTGTTAATTAGCTACACATACCATCCATACTACATCATTTAACTCTTCAAAACTGTACCAGCATGACATTGTAGCACAAACATGGCACAAACACTTTCACACTGATCAAACAGTGTTTTTTATTAAAGTTAAACTTAGGCCATTTTACCCGTTTTATTTGACAGCTTTAAATACAGCTGTTTTAAATTCTGTGAGCATTCCTGAGCCTTCATTCTGTTGAATGTCACTGGTATTTGGTATGCACTATTTTACAAAACACGTTGCTTGTATTTCTCAAGCTGCAGGCTGTAAATAATATTTTTGTGTAGTTGAACATCTGGGCCTTCTGCAACTTCTTTTTATAATCTTGGTCAAATCTCTCTCAAGTTAATAATGGATTTGAATTAACGTTTCAGGTTCTTCAGCTTGACAATTTGAATGGCCTCAGTTTCACACGAAAAAAACAGTAACAACATATTAAAAGCTGTTTCATTTTGATCAGTTTTTGTGCCGGAATTCAACTTGAACAGCAGTAGACTACATACCTTACAGAATTTACAGAAAACTGTATCAACTGTGCTAAAGTTGTTTCCAAAGTTTGTCTATAACTAATTTGCAGTTTTTGCCATGAAGACACTGGAGTAATGGCTGCTGAAATATTCATATGTAAATAATAAAGTAGTAGTATTTTCAGTAGTCATTATTCAATATTTCCAACATTAGTCTTAAGATGTGACTTAAACAGGTGGTTTTGATATCCTTACAGTTGTATGCAGTCATAATTTCAGCAATGATAATGAAAATTAATTGATTTAAATACGGTGTGTATGATTTGTATTACCAATGATTACATTTACAATACCTTGTTGGACACCTTTTGTCAATAAATCACATTGCAACGATATAATATAATTAACCACCTGATCAATAGGTTGAATTTTTACTTGACAAAGGTTGACATTGTTGTTTTACTATCATCACTGTGACCATTCCAGTTTAGCTTGTAGAATGTGACAGGGAACCCAAAGTACCATTGGTACTTGTATGGGTTGGTTCTCGACTTATAAGGTACTGAAGAAAAACTTAAACTTCATGCACATGGTTACATTAGTTTCTTGTTTCCTACTACACAAGATACACAAATGGATACAAAAATACTCTTAAACAAGCAGTTTTGGGGGAAATTACATTTCTATAATAATCCACTTATTGTTAATGTAGTAAATGTTCATATGATATTTGCCATTTTAAGCAACAAAGCTATGATAGCCAACAAGTAATGAAAGTCTAAAGTTCCTCATCTTGATCTGGTAGTATACATGCAAATCCTGATGTATTAATCAATAAGCAGTGTGGTCAAAATATACAATATCAAAATGTAGTGTAATCTGGGACACATCACAAATGCACCAGATGGCCAGGTAAACAATATAATACAATTAGCAAGCCTCATGGCTCCCTATAGACACACAAATGTATCACACTCAAAAATTGTTTTTCTTGAAACTGTATGAAAACATTCTATAACCTAGCAACTTTTAAAAGTGTGGTAGGTAATGTACACCGCTCCCAGAAATTAGGGGATTTTTGTGAGCAGAATGATTTACTCCAAATATGACATCCAACCGTAATTTGAAAATTTGAATTTTATAATATGCCTGTTCAGATAGCACAAATGTTTCATTTATTAACCATTAATATCAGAAGCTAGTTTAATGGTCATTTAATAAAAAGTGTGTGTGTACCTGTTATCAGACAGTATCCTAGCTCAGTGAAGTGACCCGGATTTTTAATATGCATTACAACAAAATGCTTTACTTGCTAATTTGCATACAAACTTTTAGGAATTCTGATTGAGAGAAGGTCACTTACAATTAATACAGTTTTACAGTTCATGCCTTGCTCAAGGACCCAATAGTGGCAGCTTGCCAGAGGTGGGATTTAAACACTTAACCTCCTGTACAGCCCCTAGGCCACCACAGACCCACTATAAATAGTGTCGTGATTATTGCTGTGCTGTATTGTTAAGTTTAAACGCATTTCTAGCTAGGTTACATTCCAAACCATATAATTGTATTCCACTACATGGAGCAGTGAATGTTTTGGAATATCGTAATTTGACATGTTATTTAGCAAGGTAGCGGAAATGCCTAGCGGTTTTTCTAAATGCATTTATTTCGCAGGTACAAAAGGAAACAAATTTATTAGGCAATGGAAATAATGCCAAATTGTTTTAGCACATATGTCTAGCTGTAGCGTGACATACAGCTTTTATACAGTAGAATAGAGCTACACTGTTTTACAGAGTTCCTAGTGAAGCGTTCAAATCTACACCTATAACACAAAGGCTTTCACTATTGTGAAATCAGTGGGGTTTTTCATGTTGCAGTGTCATATTGTATTGCTGAGATTTTACAGAAATGCCAAGTGCCCAAGCCACCAGTAGACCGTGCCTAACATATGCGTGGAAGCACTGTTGTCATAGATACACTGTTGCCTTGGGCTGCCTTGCCAAATGTGACACTTGTGCTGAATTAAAATGAATGAAATGATGGTGGCATGCTTGTCTGGTCAGAGTTACCAGTGTCTTAAAGTGCATTAGGCTGTGTTCTGGTATCTTATTAAAGATGAAAGGATCAATTCAAATAAGCAGTGTAATGTTCTCCCAAATTAAAGTTCTCTTAAAAAGTACATGCACTACCATGTAGATGTCTATCTAATGTGGATTTTTAATGTTCAGCCGCTGAAAAGAAAACCCGTAATGCTGCAATCTTCACTTTATCCAAAGTGTGTTTATTGGTACTAAGATGTCAGTTCAGCATATTAACCAAAGTAGAATCTCTCACTGGGCTTCTGACACCGTGAACTTTGAGCGTGCATGTGGTCCGTCTCAGCGTCTTACTGTCTTTTGTTATATATTCAGGCGTGATCGTGTAAATGAGGATGTTTGTCAGTGCACTATATTCATGTGTTTCAGTCTGCTATTCACTGTTTTCTGAGTTACAGTTTGTACTGTAGAATGACTGTATAGAATGACTGTATAGAAAATGCCAAATTTAAATTTTAATAAAATATAAATACATTTGTTTTTCTCTTTATTTGCACATTTTAAGGAAAATAATGAGCCCAAGATATTGCAAAAACGGTTCTATACTCCCCAGACAAGAAGCTAGTCACCTTGCATGTATAATGTAATAACTTCAGGTTCCTGAAGATTATGTTGCACAAGGATGATTGGGCTATAAATACCTGTGGGTTGTGCGATAGGACTCATAAATTGAGAAAAGGTGGTACAGTGCAGTAAATGTTGTTCAATGTGTGGAAAATGGGTCGCAAAGCAGATGTTAAAAAAAGGCAAAAATGTGTGATTGCATTTAGGAGTGCCATAGTATAAAGGAAGTAGCTGAATTTGCAACTGTATTGAAGCGTATGGTCATACAGGTAAACCAGCAGTGAGAAAAATCCCAGTCCACAGGAAATTCCTTTAGAAATATGTGGCTGTTAAGCTATTAGGTACATTTTAGTGACAGAAGATAATTTTTTTTGGTCCAGTGAGCATAATTAGACAATAGGAGGAACTAGAGAATTAAGTATTTTAGATTGGACTGCATCACACATTCTTACCTAGGGCCAATTTGGAAGCACGGTGGCACCACCGCCTAACAGCAAGAAGGTGCCGGGTTTGATCTCAGGGTGGAGTCTGCATGTCCTCCGTGTCTGCATGGGTTTACTCCAGGTACTCGAGTTTCCTCCCACAGTCCAAAGACATGCATTTTAGATTAATTGATTACTCTAAATTGGCGTGTGTGTGTGCGCGTATGAAACTAGTTTCGATGCTGAGAGTAACATTAAGCAAACCAAATAAACAAACCTAGGGATAATTTAGAATAGCCAGTCTAATGTTTTGTGATTGGAAGGAGACATGGAGAACTCCAAACCTTAAGCAAAAATTGAAGATATTTTGCACCAATATGACATTTATTGCGTATGACATTACGATACATATCAATACTGTGCCCCTATACTGCTTAAGAACATTCAAAGATTAGAATAAAGGTCAGTGGAAAAAGAGTTTAATGGAGTGATGTTTTTGGTCCAAACGTGAACAAAATATGTTATATATGGTTTTAATGTTTGTGTGCAGTGTACATAAAACCTACAAAGAATCAAGAGGTCTGTAATTGTTATTGTAGGTGCACTCCGACTGTGAGAGACAGAAAATCACATTGTATGATTTTTAAAGAATTAATTTGCCGTTTATTCCATAAAATAAGTATTTGGTACAAAAAACTTTGTTTGCAGTTACAGAGGTCAGATGTTTCCTGTAGTTCTTGACCATGATTTTGGCCCACTTCTCCATATAGATGTTTTTCAGATCTTATAGATTTGAGATCCCTCCAAAGATTTTCTATTGGGTTTAGGTCTGGAGACTGACCGTTGGTGAACCTCAAATAGGCTTGGATGTTTTCTGGAGTAAGCAGGGAGAACTTGTGTGCCTGCAAGATTTTAATCCATGACAGCATAGAGTGCTACTTATAGTCATCTTTGAAACTGTGGTCCCAGCTCTCTTGTGCCTGGTGTCCTTGGACAGCTCTTTGACCTTGGGCATGGTGGAGAGGTTGGAGTGTGATTCATTGAGTGTGTGGACAGGTGTATTTTATAAAGGTAGCAAGTTTACACAGGTGCAATTAATAAAGGTAATGAGTGCAGAATAGGAGGACTAGAAAAACTAACAGGCCTGTAAGTTCTTGCTGGTTGTTATGTAATATACTCATTTTATACAGTAAAATGCATATTAATTATTTGCACTTGGGTGAAAACCACTGCACACTAATCTGTAAACATATCAAGCACTGATATGGATGACAGGCGTACTCTGTCAGTTTACAAAGTGTCCCAGTACCAATTATTAAGTTTTAAAATAGCCGCTTGCCTGAGAGACCACATTAAATTGTCTAGAACTGCCACTGCTGCCACACTCAAATATTCACTGTCTAGAACAGCACAGGACAAAAATCAGCATAGATCAGTATGAAAAGTGGCACTGGCCTTTTGTTATTTTTCATGTGTAATCAAAACCAGAAGCAGTTTGCTACTACCATTTTACCTAATATCAGGCAAGTATATTGCATTATTGCTTTGGTGGTTGTGATGGAGGGTGGGAATTGGGAAAGACTAGGCCAGGTGTAAATAGTATTCATTGTTATATTCACCCAGGGACAAATAATTTGTATTCCTGTATTCACCCAGGTACCAAACAGCATGTCATACATATAGTTTGGGTTCATTTGGATTCAGTGTCTCTCAGATTATGTTGACTCTGCATGATCATATCAATCCTTATTTAACACTCCATATTTCCATCATTTCTTTGATTCTCTTTTCTCTGTTCACTTGCTCACTCCTCCATATTCTTGCCATCTCGGCCCACCTTGAAAAAAACCACAGTGAGAATAATGGCCACTATGAAGATCAGACCTCCGGTCACTAGGTAAGCAATCGGCAGAAAGAGGCTGTGGCCACCAAACCAAGTCACTGTAGTAATAACCACTTCCTTCCTGCCCTGAAAATAATCAGCAGGGTAATCTGGTGGTCAAACATCAAGGACAAATTTGACTCATTTGCAAGACTTAAATGGGATCGTGTGCAACTGATAGAGAAGATGAACATCCTAATTATTACTTTTTATAAAACCCCTCCTGTTTAGCTCTATATGCTAAGTAAATATAGAGTATAACATCATTTGTACAACCCGTTTTCTTAGTCATTTAACAACAAATACATCATTAGGCAATGTTTGTGGTGAAACTAAAATTACATATTGTATGAAACTGAAAAAAAGACAACGATGATGGACATGACATACAGTATTAGTCAAATATTAAGATACATCTACTGAACATATACTGAACTTTCTTTTCTATAGCCATTTTTTCTTCAGAAAAAAATTACTTAGATTTGTCCCTGCAGAATATTTTGAATAAACTTAGGTTTATTATATTATTTAATTACAAAAGATTTTCATGGCAACGCCACATTTTTGATCATGGATAACAAAATAACAGGAACGTGCAGTGGCCTAAAAAAGATGGACTAAATATATACCAGCCACTTCATTAGATACACCTTAATAGTACAAGGTCTGACGCCCTTTTTCCTCTAGAACAGCCTTATTTCTTTGTGGCATAGATTCAACAAGGTGCTGGAAACATTTCTCACAGATCCTGAAGGCCATTTGCATACAGTGGACTCACTGTGATGTTCAGGGGACCAATAAGAGATGATTTGATCCTTGTGGCTTGGCGTGTAGATGATGATACTGCCATGCCACTGTGGTCACAAAGGGATTGACATGGTCAGCAACAATACTCAGGTTGGATGGGGCATTTAAACAAGTCTCAGTTGGAATTAAGAGGGGCAAAGAAAATGCCAAGAAAATATTAATCACATCATTATACCACCCCAGCAGCCTGAACTGTTCATACGTGACATTTATTCCAAATTCTACCATTCAAATGTTATACAGCAATATAGACAAATCTAACCAGACAATGTTTTTCTAACTGCAGCCTCACTTGCCTGTTCTTAGCTGTCAGGAGTGGTACCTGGTCTCCTGCTGCAGATGTCTTGAGTTACTGTTGAATTCCTATGAGCTCAAACCTATCTGGCCATTCTCCTCTGAATACTCCTCTGAGTATTAAACCCAGAGAACTGCTGCTCACTATATATTTTTTATTTGAAAATATCTGGTCATTCTCTGTAAACCTTAGAGATGGGTGTGAGAGAAAATCCTAGTAGATCAGCAGTTTCTGAAATCCTCACAAACTTTAGTAGATCATCGAACCATGTCTACATAACTAAATGCATTCAACAATTTCTGTAAAGAAAGAGTTAAACTGGTGCACCTCAAAATGGCTGGTGTTGATTGCCCAGGAAAGGAAGACCATGTGCTACCTCCACTCTAGATAACAAGCATATTTGAGTTGACTCAGTAAAAAGAGGCAGATTCGCCCTTCACATTTAAAGTCACATGACAAGCTATGCATTTTGCTGTGGCAAGACATTAGTTCAAGCAAAGATTGTGCAGAAAACAGAATAGGAAATGTGTTATACTTAAAATATATAAATTACATATAAAATAACATATAAAAACACATTTTTATAGAAAAATGTGGGTAACGCAAGTAACGTTTTTTATTATGCCAGTAACTGTTACGTCTTGTCACAGAAGACAATATCCTCTGTTTTGAATGCCCTGCTATCCAGCAGAATGATTCAGCTTTCTCAGCAAGTGCATGTATAGAAAGGATACTGTAGCTGATTTGGAGGCTGTAGTTACCAGCAGGAAGGCCTTGTGAAAAGAGGGCATGAGCACGGTTTAGAATGGCATAGAGCTTTTTAAAGTTGGGAAAGGCTGCTTCTCTCATCCACACGATCAGGTCATCATTAATAAAGCCATTGTTGTTGGCATCAACAGGGTCAAGCTCATAGACTGGCTCCTGCCAGTATATTGGCTGAGCAGTACCTGAGATCACACAAGAAATGAACTTTAAAGAACAGCATATCTGTGAGTGTGGCTGGATGTCTTAGCATATTCAAATACCTTGGAAGGCCTCCTGGAGTGTTGAGTTTGTCTTGGGGTTGTGGAACTTGACATTCTTGTCCGTGTACCAGGCAATTCCCTTTCTAATGAATGGAACACCATTTTCTGCATCATCAGTAAGATGATAAACCAGTCTAAATGAATCTTGAATTGAAAGCACAAAGAAATATTCACATTAAAAGATGTCGAAGATTAAAATATGACGACCATTTCCCCTTTAATCACAGTGTCTGCTTACATCTTTTTGCCAGCCAATTGGCTTTATCACAAAAATGTGAAATATGGATTATCTTGCTTTAACTCATGTGCTTAGTTTTAATACATTCATTGACAAAAAAAACACCCAAATAGAAATGTCAGATTACTGCCAAACTTGGCATGCAGTTATGTCGAAGGAAGATATGAAAACAATTACAGGTATGGTCTGATTAGATAAAAGTAAAGGGTGAGATGTGGACTTTTCGCAAAGGCTGCCAAAACCATTGTTGAGGTTTTTTGGCCGCAGTGGCCATCGGATGACCACTTTGTGGCTTGTCGTCCACAGTCCTGATTTCTTGAAATTTGGCTATGAGGGATACAACAGGGCTGTGTGAAATTGGTAATCTTTCTGGGAGTCAGTTGTTGAAGTCTATGATATGGCCAGTCTTCACCTGTGTCGAACAACCAAAGTTTTTAAAACTCTGTGTTGACATCTTTTAAACCACAACAGAACAATTCTGGACTTCTATGATATGCTAAATGACCACTTTTAAAAACTTTGCCCTTAGTCCAATATGGCATCGTTCAAGATGGCAGCCATGTTATGAACATAACATAACATAGCCATTACTTGCTGGGGAATTCAGACATGTTAGTTTCTCTTTTGTTATATCCGGTAGTTTTGAATCAGACTGAGATGGGGCACGTATTTGGACTTAAAGAAGCAGGAGAAGCAGTTTCAACAAACTGCCCACCTATGGACCTTTCTGACCTAGTTGTTATAAGGTGTTGGGCGCAGTGGTTCCGTAAAGGAACACACACATGGTGAACAGGCTCCAGCCAGGCCCAGAAAGACCACCAGTAGAGATGACTGATTGAAACACAAGAAGCAAGAGCAGCTTCCACAGTTTCCTTGTCCACCATCCAGACTCGTGTAGCACCTTTTGTTTTGACAGATTTGTTGTCATGGAGCTCATTGTGTCCTACCTCTGACAGCCAGCCACCTTTGAGTTTGTTTGCAGTTGTGTCGTGAACAAGAAAGCTGAATTTCTATGGACTCTGACTATATTATCTTTAGCACCAAATCCAGTTTCTGTTTGGTATCCTACTTTGGTTAGGTTTGAGTATGGAGGCCTCATGGGGAGTTCTTCAGTCCTGCCTTTGTTGAGCTTCGGAGCAATCTACCTATTTTACCTCCCACATCCCAAAGACATTGATTATGTCAACTAGTATCTCACTATATCTAAACTGCATGTTCTGTGCAGATTGTGTTCTTTTTGTATACTGAAGGTTTGTTGATGCTTCATTCAGTACATGTTGCACATAGATATTACATTTAGAATACATTAAATTACATCACAACTAGCCATTTAAAAGACTTAACTAAATCTAAAGACAGCACATTTAATGGCATGAATACTTGAATCAGAACATGAGCCAAACCAGAAAGAACAATGTAGTTTGAATAGGGGTACTCAAACTGAATAAGGCTGAATATACCAAGGGTGGTCAAGGGTTACTATCGAGTAGCCATACAGCTCCGTACAGCGTTGTTTGATAATAAGGCATATGCATGTTTTTTCCTGTGTCTGTGTGTTAGGTTACTTGGTCATTCTCAGTGCAAATGTGTCTGATTGGGATGGATTCAACCTTGCTCCTGTCATGAATAGCCATTGATGCTAATACAACATTAAATCAATGACCGCTATAGCCATGTAGAGGTAGAAAATCACAAAACCAACAGACATATTTAATTATTTTCTCATTCTTTTTCTATATTGTATCGTAATAGGTAGTAGGTGTGCATACAGTACTGTGCAAAGTCTTAGGCCACGCTGAGATTTATTGTTTCAGCAATGGTATAATGACCACATATACCATATTGTTGACGGCTAAATCTAAAAACTTCACTGCATAATACTCATTCCCACTTATCTTTATTCCAGTCTTGGTGAGCTTTAACATATCTGTTCATCCTATTTCCACTTTGAAAATGTGGATTTTTGGCTGCCCTTCCAAAAGATTATTCCTGATTGCTGATTTACTATAACCTACAGAAGGTTACGAGTTTTTTTCTGATTGTATTTAGTTTGCATACAAATTACCTGTACTTTCTGATTGACTTCACATGTCCAAGGTAAAACAGTAAGCTAAACCTTTAGAATACAGTGGAAAGTTAGTGAACAATGTTTTATAACTCCAACAGCACTTCTGTGCCTGATCCAGTCATACCAGCTCAACTCACACTAGCACACCACCATTCCACTTGCAGTGCTGAGAATGGTCAACCACCCAAGTAGTAACTGATCAGTGGTGGTATGTAGAGAAACAGGTGGAGTACATTCAGTAATTGCAGAACTCAAATAAAGAATAATCAGAAAATAAATTCAAAATAAACTGCCCCAGACTTTTGCACTACACTGTATAGGCTATAGTTATTGTATGCCTACATAGTATATATACACAAATGCAGATACAAGGTACATGTACACAATTAACTGAAAAGCTGAATGCGTATCCGTATGGAATATATATTATATCTCCATATTACCACCATACTGCTATATTGCCACTGCAGTATTTTGGTCTTTCTGAAAATTGTCTTACCATTGAACATGCTGTTGGCCACAGCACCACATGGAGCAATAGGTACACCTTTTGCATCGTAAGCAAATGGCTCACAGTATGAACTGGGCGACTGAAGAAGACAAGACAAATCAATCTCATTACCAGCATTAATGATGGCAACTCAAAATGTAGGGTTGAGAGACAGAGATGAAGGATGATGGAAAGATGTGAGTGGTTCCACATGGACTCCAACTCAGGGAGTTGCTTGTGAAAAGAGGGCTAATAAGTGAAAGTCTCCACGTCAAAGCACAAACCCTGACAGAAGAAGAAAAAAACAGCAGGATAAGGAGAGACAGTGGTAAACAGAGACAGCAGGACAGTGAGAGACAGAGAAGCACCTTCAGGCTATTCTTCCTTCCAACCAGCTGGGCGTCGTCGCGGGAGTCCATGTACCTGCGCAGGTTTTGATGGAAATTAATCAGGCCATAGTAGAAGAAAACATCCCCCTGTGAGAGACACAAAACATCATCAGCCATGTTTTTCTCTCTACCTGACAGGTGTTCAAGCCTTCGACAAGAAAACAAGAGTGTATACCTGCCAAAAACCTGAAGCATTGTCGTTTAGCCAGCAAACTTTATCGTAATAATTGATGAATCCTCTGAATGTTTCACAGTGAATATGTGAGGGTTAAATTAGATTAGACAAAACTTTGTTATTGTGTGGAGTACAGGTACAAAGCCAATGAAATGCAGTATCAGTATGGAGAATAATGATTACAACATGTGAACATTATATAATTGTTACTAAGCCATCATTTGAAATGTACACACTGACTAGTTTGGATGCACCATTGGAAATACATGGGATGGATGGGATTAACCGTACAGTCACAGCCGACTCTCGGTCACTTGATGGATCATCAATCTCCACACATTTCTGTCCTTTATCGATGTGATCCATGAAGTATTTCGGCAGGATAGTGGAGTAGTTTGCCATTGCTTTTTCTAATTTAAGGTTGTACAGAGCTTGTAGCGTTATTCTGTGGTTAATTATAATTAATTTCAGTCTACTTTATTTTACAGAATGTAGAAACAAACTGTATAATTAAATATATATTTGTAAATGATACAATATTTAAACTACACCACTTTATTTGTTTGCATTTGAGAATAAAGTTTAACAAAAGTTCTACATAGCCAAACAAGTGGACCATATGAGCATCTACTAAATGCGTTTTGTAATTCGATACAACACAAAAACTTAAATGAACACATTTTATGTAACCTATTAATTTGGTACTTTAATTAGAAAGAGCAGTTGCAAGCTGTTACAAGTAATGCATAGTGATTAGAGGACCATTTCAGACTTGACCCATACTTGGTCAAGTACTGAAATTCAAATTGCCATTTAATTTTGACAGCCCTATATACAGTATCACACAAATGTGAGTACACCCTTCACATTTTTGTAAATATTTGATTTTTAATGGGATAACACAGAAGATATGACACTTTGATACAATGTAAAGTAGTCACCAACTTGTATAATAGTGTTATGTTAATTACTGTCAACGCTGCTGGCAACAAAAGTGAGTAAACCCTTAAGTGTACATGGCCATATTGTACAAAACGTGTTAATATTTTGTGTGGCCACCATTATTATTCAGCACTGCCTTATCTCTCTTGGCAAGGAGTTCACTAGAGTTTTACAGGTTGGCATTGGAATTCTCTTCCACTCCTCCGTGAAAACATCACAGAGCTGGTAGATGTTAGAGATCTTGTGCTACTGGACCTTCTGTTTGAGAATGCCCCGCAGATGCTCAATAGGGTTTAGGTCTGGAGACATACTCGACCTTGACCCTCAGTTTCCTTAGCAAGGCAGTGGTCATCTTGGAGGTGTGTTTGGGGTCGTTATCATGTTGAAATACTGTCCTGCGGACCAGTTTCCTAAAGGAGTGGATCATGCTTTGCGTCAGTATATTACAGTACATGTTCTACATGGTCCCTTAATGAATTTTAGCTCCAGCAGCACTCATGCAGCCCCATGACATTCCCACTAACATGCTTGACTGTAGGCAAGACAAACTTGTTTTGTACCTCTAACCCATCTCACACCATCTGAACCAAATTAGTTTATCTTGGTCTCATCAGACCACAACACATGGTTCCATTAATCCACGTCCTTATTATTATTATTATTATTATTATTATTATTAGTAGTAGTAGGCCTATTATCATTACTAGGTTATTGCTATAATTATTAGGTTACATGCTTTGTTACCATTAGCCTATTATTATTGTTATTATACTAAATACTCATATACTATTATATTAGTATTATTATACTAATACTTAGTATTATGTATTGGTATTATTATCATCACTAAGCTATTTATAGGCACATGGTAGGCATATAATCTGCATTTTTTACAGAAGCTTGGAGATAGGCCATGTTAATGTGAAGCCTGAGCCAGCTTTGCCTTGCAAAGATCCTCAATTCTTGGAGCAAGGTTTGAAAATGTGTGTGTGCATGTGTGTCACGAACTTCCCCCAAGAATGCAGTAAAGGTACTCGCAAGTGTCAGCCCGGACAAGAATTTGAGTAAAACAGGTCAGCAAACATAATAACACTACATACATTACTAGGAAGAATGAGGCAAAAAATCAGCTTCAGTCAGAAAGTCAAAGTCAGAAACACCTCGGTAAGGCGTGGTTTACAGATAGTGAGAGAAAGCACAATTTGGCCTTTTTTACTTAAGGGTGTACTCAGTTTTGTGAGATACTGTACTTCCATGTATGTGTTCCAGATGGTGCGCACACCAGTGTAAGGAGCTTGTATTTGGGAAAAAAACATATATACACGTGTTTATTATGAATTATGTTTTGCAGATAAATAGCATGTCTATATATGTGGTTGTCCTGCTAAATCGATTAAATGCACTTTTTGACTTTGAATACCTTTTAGAGTTTGTACAGTCATAGAATTCAGAAATAAATCTGGCCTGGCTTGGTTTGATTTGTTTGGAGCCAAAGAGCATTTCCTCTGATCTAGTACATTTCTCTAGGTCATAATCCAAAAAGGATTTATTATTTATCTTCACAGCCCTGACAATGAAACCCCACATTTACTTCTCCTCAAGGGTAGTGCAAGTTGGCTCTCTTCAAAAAGAAATATTTAAAGATTATATCTAAGATGCAATTAAGATGTGGAGTAAAGATACATTTAACTGACTAGCCTCAGTATGCTTGAAGAAGGCATATATTGTATTACTTCACATCAATAAATCTTTAAACTTTTCTCTGTACCATATTTGCCCTAACGCATACCCACATTCACATACCAGGAATTTCTTTGGGATGTTGAAGTTGACAGTACATTGGCAGGGAGTCTTTGCATTGGTGGGAGTCTTGCGCATTTCATAGCAGACATTACATGAGCCAGCTTCTGTGTAGTCAACCTGGAATACAAGAACCTCTAAATGAATACATCCAAATCAGCAGTGCCATTACACATACAAACTTGAAAGTTTCTGAACCCCTTATAATCTATATTTCAGCATAAATTGCTCATTCATTCCCTTAATCCACACGGGGTTGCGGGCCAGCCAGTGCCCACCCAGCAACTCTGGGAGCAAGGGCAGGAACAACTCTAGACGGGACGACAATCCATCGCAGGACGCATACACACACGAACAGTCATGCACTCAGTCACACACTAAGGGTAACTTTAGAGACAACCAATTAACCTAACACACATCTCTTTGGACTGTGGGAGAAAACCAGAGTATCCACAATAAACCCACACAGACATTGGGAGGACATGAAGACTCCACACAGAAAGGACCCAGAACGCTCCACCCTGGGATTGAACCCGGGACTTTCTTGCTGTAAGGCAGTGGTGTTTCCCACCGAGCCACCGTGCTGCCCCAGTATAAACTGGACCTACAAATTCATCATATTTTCTCACAAGTCCTAAAAACGAGACAAATATTACATTTGACCATTTATTACTTTACTACCTATCTGTAGGAAAAAAGTATGTAATCCTCTAGGATTAGCAATTTGAATCAAAATGTTTTCTATCAATGAGGACAAAATCCATGCAAAGTTCTCATGCTGTTTAGCGCAGATCCAGCACACATACTGTATATACTGCATAACTTGTGTGTGACTTACACAGGTATTGGTCTTACACAATCTGTCTGAATGTGGATTGGTGTGGCTCTCTTACACACATGCAGAAATGTACACATACAAACACTCTTAATTCTGGAAATACTTTATAGCCTATGAAATAACAGACATAGGCTTTTTCAGCTATTTTACACTAATCTCTCCCTCTCTCTCTCTATCTCTCTCTCGCACGCACACAAACATTTTATTTTATTAACAAGTCTCATTTTAAAATGACACACTAAATTTTAACAGCCCATTAAATGTGAGTAGAAAGCTTATAATTCAGCCTAAATACGCAAGCCGTATAGACTCAACATTTCCACCATATCTTCATCTCCCATATTTGTTGTATCATACAATGATTTCAATGTTTTTGTTTGTACCAGGTAAAAGTGGAAAACCTTTAATTGGATTGTTTAAAATAAAATCTCAGTTATTATAGAAGACAAAGAGCAGCTGAATAATTCTGTTAAAGAAGCATTACAGCCATCTTAGAAAGTAAAAGATACTAAAAGTAGTATTACCAAGTTATGTAATTTTTTTTACCTCTTTTTCCAACCTTAAAACAATACTGTAAAAAGTAGTTCTGTAACCTATTCTGGTTACACTTTTTACAAGTTGTAATATTTATTCACAATCAGACTAGCATAACTATGTGGATCATGCATACTTGAAAATTATCTCCATTGAAAAGTAGTCCCATCTCAGGAAAGGCCAAATTAAGTTATTTAAAGTGCTATACAAACATTTGTCTTTATATTTACATTATATTTTCAGTTTCTGCCCCAACAGCAGCCCTTGATTTTCAAGTACATCCCTTGCAAGGAAACACTGAATCGCATGATGGTTCACATACTTTAGAAACACATTACTATTTTCAAGCATGTCAGTACACACATGGACACATAAGTGGTCTCACCTTCAGCTGCTGTGTATTCTGGACCGTGATAAGCAGCCAGACGCCGAGCAGAACACACACAAGGGAGAGGCTGTAATAGATCGGCAGCACGGTGTGTGGTGCCAAAGATGGAGACCAGGCTGGCAGCCTTTGCTGTTTAAAAGCTGTGTTATCAGGCCTCCGGGAAAATGAGCCTTTGACTGCTTTTGTCTTACCCATCACCACACAACCTTTAAAAAATCTGATAAATACTACAAAAATACTGGAATAAACACAATTATACTGAACTGCTTTGTCTTCTCTTCTATTTCCTGCATCCAATGTGTGTGTGAACCTTGGAACTACTTTGTTACTTATTAACTACACTTGGACTCCACCTCCCTGCCACTCTTCCTTTTTGTACTGTATATAGCTTTTTTAAATAATGAAGATTTCCATTTTACTAAAAAGTATTCAATTCCATAACACCGCCCCCTAATCTGTCATTCTGCCATTAAAAGAGTGTACACATAAAGGTAAAAAGATATACTCACCATTATTTGATGATAAACATGACATTGTATATGTTCACTCAGTGGGAGGGCTTCACAGCAGGCAAACAAAACAACGGGAAAGGGGTTGTGTACTTTGTCCAATTACACAAGTTTATTTTAGTTCTGAACCAGCAGTAGGCTGTGAGCTTATTCTAAACACATACACAGCTGTTTTTTCACACAAAAGCAAAAAGACACACAAGAACAGCAACGGTTACTCAGTAGAGTCCTATTTTTATATCTCCTTCTTGGCACTTCTTAATGATGCCACTCTCCATCAGTTTCAGAAACTCTGCTTTCACCTGCAACACACACAGTTACACTGTGAGAAAACGTTCAGTTAGTTATTCTGATAAGAAACTTTTTAGTTACTATCTTTGATTAAGAAGGCTGGCTTGCACAATCTTTATCTTCAAGATTATTTGAAATGCTAACAGAGAGCCAGGGCTTATTATCTAACATCAGTGCCTGACCCCATAGACATTTTTTTCAGAAGCGCGAAAGCTGGTCTAGCAGCAACTACCAACTACATCCATGGATGTACCATTTGGCTATCCATAAACCTTTGGCTATTTACTGAGTTTGTCACTCACTTTGCAAAAAAAAAAAAAAAAGTCAAAAACATGCCGTTTGATGTGGTTCAGATTTGAAAAGATGGTTATTAATTGCTGGATATTAATTGCTGGAGACTTTAATATTCACTATGAAGATAAGACAGATCCACTCAAAATTGCGTTTGACTCTATTTTAGAATCTATAGGTTTTAGACAAAATGTAGTAGGACCAACTCATCGCTGTAAACACACCTTAGATTTAATATT
>JAUZSU010097897.1:0-19922 GCA_034780255.1 Parotocinclus maculicauda
AAGTGAATCTGGAAAAAAAAATTATGTACAGAACAATACCGTTGGCTCTCCACCGGAGGGCGGAAAAAGCTAAAAAAGATTTTTTAATAAATAATAATTAAAAAAATCTGTATTTCAACCATTGGTACTGCGGCACATCCGCGAAATACTAAAAATATATATATATTTTTTTTATTTTGTATTCTTCAAATATGATCATCTGCGGATCCGCGAAACAAGCAATAAAAAAGTCTGGCCTAAGGGTGTTTTACAACAAAGGCAATTAAAAAAAACAACAATTTAATTTTGTTTTTGTCTTTATTTTTGATTTTATTAATTTGTTTTATCAATTTGTTCGGACAAGTAAATTCATTTTTAGCTCGTCTTTAATAATGGTATCATCAACATCAATTTTTTGGACAGTAAAAATGTTACATTATTTTTAATACACTGTTTGATTTTTGTAAACTTTTGCTGGAACAAATCCTCACGGACTAATCACCAGAAGCTCCTGTATTTTCAGTCTGCCTCTCCTCTGGTAGCCTTTCATATACTGCTAATAAAAGTTTGAGGAATTTATTCTTATTATATCCCCTTTTTTTGTAAGAAGTGTACATGGTACATACGTGAAGTAAAAACATGTTGACTAAAAACATCTTTTTCTTTTGCCCTTGGAACAACAGAGCTTTTTTAATGTTCCGGTTTGGGACAAAGTTTATTAAAATACTATTATTATTATTATTATTATTAATTAACAATCAATTGTAGTTGAGTAGAAGCTTAAACTTGATCAGCCCAGCTTATTAATTAATTTAGTGTTTAAATTAGTATTTATTATGTAGTAGTCTAGTCAATAGTTTTATAAAGAGACGTTGTCAGTTTTTGACTTGTGCCTAAAATATAACATCTCAATATTTCACACTATTTTCTTTGGAACTTTTTTTTATAAAATGAAGGAACTGCTGTGCTTTTCACATGCTACTTTTGTACCAGAACAAGAGTAGCTTACATTGTAGTTAGAGATCAAAAACTGCTCACGTAACGATTATGCTTCCTCGCAGTACCACACGGAGATGGACCCAAATTATTTCCTCTTGAAATCTGACTTTACTGTTTTGAAAGCAAATAATTCTGGTTTAGAGTTGAGTTAGCGTGTTTTATCCTCATTTGTGGTTTTGTGGGTTTCTGCAGAAAGAGATAACTAAAAAACTTGGCAGCCCCAAGCAGCCCAGCAACCCTTTCCTAGAGATGGTGAAGTTCTTGCTGGAGAGGATTGCTCCTGTTCATATCGACACAGAATCTATCAGGTACATTAGAGTCACACTGATCTTACCTGTAATCCTGCCACATTTCCCAAAACGCAGCTTTACTGTCTAGTTCCCTTCCACAGTGCACTTATCAAACAAGTGAACAAGTCCATAGAGGGAACAGCAGATGACGACGATGAAGGTGTTCCCACTGAGCAGGCAATCAGAGCTGGCCTGGAACTTCTCAAGGTAATAAAGGCCTCATTTTTTAGGAGCACATTGATCTTATCCACTGGTTTAAAGCACCAAGAGGACCTTATGGTAATTATTTGTCCTCTGGTAATGAGAAAAGAAGAACATACTGTAACTGGTTATATTTAGATTACACACCGATTAATATTACGATTCCGATTACTTCACGGTGCCTAGTTGGAGCCCATCCTTAATGTTGCATGTCCTCCCCATGTCCACATCTGTTTCCTACAAGCATTCCAAAGACGAGCATTAGGTAGGGCTGTGCAGTATTACCCACATTTCATATCCCAATACAGGTCCTGATAATGATACATATAATGATATAACACATCTACTGTAAATTTAATCAATATCGTTAATGAAAATAACCACATGGAAAACTGTATTAAAGGTAGAATTATATACACTTAACAAATAACTGTCTCATAGTTTGATTTTCTGTTTATTTAGAACCTTTGTGCAAACTGTCAATAAAACACGTATAATATAAAATGGGAACATACATGTTTGTTGTTGTTTTTTTAAGTCTATGATTAGCCGATGCAGATATTTTTTTTTGTCTAAGAATTATAAGAGTTCCTGCATTATACAGTAGGGTATTAAGGTTTTTCATATTGTGTTTAAATGAATATTATTATATGCAAAGTATGATTATGGTAGTGCCCAGTTAATGTCTTTCAGTCAACGTCCTGTGCCCCAAATGTAATGAGGACGTTATAAGGTGCACATCTGTGTTACATTCTTATGCCTTTACTAATTCCATTATATTTATCACCACTTCATACTCTCTGTAGGTTTGTATCTTCCAGTGAACAGTTGGGAATAACAGGGCAGGGCTGCTACTATAATAATAATTTTTAATTTGTGTGCTCATAGGGCTTTGATTTTGTACAAACAGACTCCAGGGAGTTAAAGCAATGATTATACTGTACTATTTTGTTATTTCAGGCTTGACGCCTTTAAGGGAATCATAGTTTAGTTAATCAGTGAGGACAAAAACTAGGTGTCACATGTCACATTCTGAGTGATTTGTTTAATTATTTTTATTGTCAAGTGAAAAAATAATGATGGACTGTGGTAGCTTAGTGGTTAAGGTGCTGGACTATGAACCAGAAGGTCCAGGGTTCAAATCCCACCTCTGCCAAGTTACCACAGTTGGGTCCCTGAGCGAGGCCCTTAACCCACAGTTGCTTGGATTGTAAGACTGTATGAATTGTAAGTCGTTCTGGATAAGGGCGTCTGCTAAATGCCATAAATGTAAATAAATGTAAAAATAATGAGGTTATGTCCCCTCAGGTTCTGTCCTTCACTCACCCTGTGTCCTTTCACTCTGCTGAGACATTTGAGTCTTTGCTCGGCTGTCTGAAGATGGACGACGAGAAGGTGGCAGAGGCTGCTCTGCAGATCTTCAAAAATACAGGTGGAAAGCTGGAGGAAAGCTTCCCCCACATCAAATCGTAAGTGTGCTTCTAAACTCTGATAAGGTTTTCAAGCATGAGTGGCTGTAGGGGGAGAAATTGCTACAGTGACTATTGGCCTATTCACAGATTTAAATTGAGGCTTTAGCCTTTTAATTCATTTAAGCCACAATCACTTTGCTGTAGTCAGCACTAATTTAGGATTAGGAATGCTAGCTTTCACATGTTTAATGTGTGCAGAGTTGAAGTTTTTTTTTTCTTTTCTTCCCCACTAAACAATGCACTTATGCCTTTTCCCCCCATTAGTGTTCTGTTACCAGTACTGCAGCACAAGGCCAAAAAAGGCCCTCCCCGCCAAGCCAAGTACGCCATCCGCTGCATCCATGCCATGTTCTCTAACAGAGACACCCACTTCGCACAGATTTTTGAGGTGAGCTTTTAAAAATTAATCATTCATCAAAACTGTTAAGAGACCTATCTAAATTTGAGACTGTTCTGAGGTCATTTCATGTTATCACTGATGAGAAGTGTAATAATTCAATCTGTCCCTTCTGACAAACTAATGCATTAGGAATAGTACTAAATAGTGTAATTAAAATAATCTAATCTAATAATATGCATGGCCATATGGGTCATTCAGTAGTTACTTCTCTTTCTAATACGTGACCTGCACCCCTGTAGTCGGTTACGGACTAAAAAGCCAAGAACATCAACAGCAGACATTTTTACAGTCACTGTGTTATTTGTTTGTTGTTATTTATTTGATAGTATGTGATGCCAGTCTGCTGCATGGCTGGGCACCTCTGGTTAAAATGTGTGCGTTGTTAGTTTAAGTAACACAAATAAACTTATGTGACTCTAAAAAGAAATATAATATGTATTATTTGGAAATTTCCCAAACATTGCTTGATGTGCTTGAACATTTCTTTACATCAAATAGTTTGTGATGTGAAATTGTTTTTCAAAATCGTAAACCTATTTTTTGTGCAAGTGTTCTTCTGTTTATCAACAGAATCCAGTTATTCATTGATTTAAGCATTCTTTGCCAAAACTTGTTTTACAATTTTGACCACAGAGCTGAATCTAAAACGAAGAAATGGGTTTTCAAATTTTAATTTTATTTTTTAATGCCTCGCAAGGAATCATTTTCAGATGTCTGTGGATATCATGGAATGATTCCACATGAGCAGCATTCACACTGTTGATCTACTGCTGCTCTAACTGTAAAACTTTGGACCAGCACAGGAAGCTGAAATAAACAGCATTTTTAATGTATTTCTCAATTTTGTTAGCAATAATCTGAATTCAGACCTTTTTGCTCCCTGCTATGCCCCTGACACAGCCCTGTCCTACTGATGTTCTCAGTCATCATTTTCCCCATCTTTTCTCATTTTCCTTAATCACATCCTCTGCTATTTAAACCCCTTGTATGAAGTAGTTGGGTGAAGCCAGGTGAATGCCGTTTAAAACATTTCTTTATTGAGTTTAAAGGTGAACAGGAATAGAAGTGACTGTATAAATGTAATATAAATTTGCCATAATTCCTTTCTGAATGTGCTGAGATCAAGCTAAGCTGTTTGTTTGCTATTTGTATCCGATACTTATTTTTTCCAATTTCACATGTAGAACAGTCAGTAGAGAAATAGCTTTACCACTGTACTGCTGTAGCTCACAAGAACAGTTACATTGCTCATTATAACGGTAATAATACAATGATTTTTTATCTCAGATGGCTTTAGACAGCACATTAGTGCTTTATATACTGTAATTTTCATATCAGAGCGACAAGAATGCTTTTTGAGGCTAACCATTGCTATACTGGCTACCATTCACTCTTGTTTATAAGTAAATATGCCATGTCTGGATCTGCGTCTACAAAAGTTTCATTTTGTCTCCTCTTTACTCCAGTGCAGTTAAGAAATTCTGACTGAGCCTCTCTCTTTTATAGCCACTGCATAAAAGTCTGGACACTGATAATATGGATCAGTTAATTACACCTCTAACTACACTGGGCCACCTGGCCATGCTGGCCCCGGAGCAGTTTGCCGGACCACTCAAGTCCCTGGTGGCCAATTTTATTGTTAAAGACCTGCTGATGAATGACAGGGTGAGTAGAAAGACAGATGTACTGAGAAATTGGATGTCTTGTGTAGTGTTTTCTCTAACAAGGGGTGTTCTGTCAGAAAAGATGGTTGTGGTTGTGCATGAATCCCATCTGATCAGACCTTATCAGACCTCTTTTGTCTCCTAAAGATTCCTGGCAAGAAAACTACCAAGCTCTGGGTTCCAGATGATGAAGTTTCTTCTGAAACACTTGCTAAGGTGGGGCACAACAGCTCCTCATAAAATGCTTACCAGAGGAATGTCATACATTTAGCAGTTAGAACATTCTTTGATCTCTGTTCCTGTTAATGTGAGCCTCACTGAGATGTCATGATTACAATTCTGAAGTGTGCAAAAATGTACTACACTATGATGCTGGACACATTGCTCTATTTCCCTAGCAGCAGGGTTGAGTATCGTTAGCATTTTATTGAGTATAATTCCTCTTATTGAATACTGTTCTTGTAGATTCCTAAATGGTGAAACTAATGTGTTTTTAGGTATAAAGCACATCTTTCTTTTTTATATTTCAACTTCAAAAGTAATCAGTTTCCATTCAGATTTTCCAATTTAAACATACCATAAAGTAAACATTTTAGACATTTTAATGTTGCTTGACGTACTAAAGCTGTAACCTAGAAACACCTCGGCATTATTTCTCATGATAAGTACTCTCTGCTGCTGGAATGAGGAACATGTGGTTTAAAAATGAAGGGAGATTGTTCATCAGTTCAATGGTAGAGATTTCGTATCATCAGTAATAACTGAGAGACTTTTGGTTTCTTAGGTCATTGTTGAAGTACATTAAACCACGTTTAGTTTTGTTCACATTAAGTGTTTTCGACTGCCCCGGCTACCTCAGCGTTTGTGCCAGGAGACCGCAGTCGGCAAAACTCTGTACACTGCTGAAACCCCTTTTCATGCTTGTGCCTCAGATGTGTTGCCATTTCTGAGGTACAACAGATCAACTTTCCACATATACTGCACTTATGCTTTTCTCTGAAAGTGGAGCTCAACTCTTGAACCTCCATAGCAATGCATATAAAAATAAAACAAATGTGATGATGTATGTGATTACATGATGCACCAGTCCTGGCAGATGATTTCTTAATACAGACCCAAGTTTGCACTAATCAGGGCTGTGTTTTAAAAGCATAAAATGCATTAGTAGGAACTGCTAAGTGGAATCGATTTGGTGTTTTCTTAACGAGTAATCTTAAACCCTACCGAGCACTGAAGAAACTGTTACTGTTTTATAAACTTTCTATTCGGTGTGTGGGTGGCACTGTTACCACTGTCTCACAGCAAGAAGGTCCTGGGTCCAATTCCAGGGTGGAGTGGGATTATGTCCTGGCTCCTTTCTGTGTGGAGTCTGCATGTCCTCTCCTTGTATGTGTGGAGTGGATTTACTCTGGGTACTCTGGTTTCCT
This sequence comes from Parotocinclus maculicauda, assembly GCA_034780255.1. Classification (NCBI taxonomy): domain Eukaryota; kingdom Metazoa; phylum Chordata; class Actinopteri; order Siluriformes; family Loricariidae; genus Parotocinclus; species Parotocinclus maculicauda. Next base: position 6,433 of record JAUZSU010097897.1, read on the forward strand.
CCCACAGCCCAAAGACATGCATGTTAGGGTACACTGATTACACTAAATTAGCTTTCACTTGAGTGTGTATATATAATTAGTTTTGTTTTGACGTTAAGTAAACCAAAAAAAATAAACGTACATTCTATATTGTAACAGAATGAATTGTTTGTGTGTACACTGAATGCTTTTCACTCTCATGTTCAGATCGAGGGAATTAAGCTGATGGTGAGGTGGCTGCTTGGGGTGAAGAATAACCAGAGCAAGTCTGGAAACTCCACCCTGAGGATGCTGACTGCCATACTTAACAGTGATGGAGATCTGACTGAGCAGGGCAAGATGGGGTAAGCACTCCCAAAACTAAGTGGTGCCAACAGTTAGCAGTTGAGTCAGGGTGTCCGTAAATTTGTTTATATTTTTAAAAAATCCCTTACTTTATCGTTTTAGATGTTTCAAGTACCTCTCTCAAAAGTCTTAAATATGCAGGTGTACAAAAGTGCAATTTTGGTTTTATTTACACGCGTTGCATTTCGCAAGTTTGATTGATTTAGATGGCATGAACGGCATTATTTATGGCTCTGAGAGACATTACTTGCTGTTAGCTAGTGGAAACGGGGAAGTCAATAAAACTTTTGGACTGTGTTTAAATCCATTTCAGTGCAATCAGTATGACTTTACTAATGATCGTTTTGTTTTTCACTTTCAATGTGTTAAAATGAGTAAATGACATGAGACTCAAATGGCATAGAATCTTTAATACGTTTATAAAAGATGCTTTACGTTAATGATTTTAATAATAATTTTAGGCACTGAGATACCTTCAGAACTCTGCAGTGTGTGATGTAGGGAGTCACATGGCGGGAGTGATGAGTGGCAAATGTAGTGAGAATGTGTGAGAAAGCACGTGTCAGGATGGCTACACTGTGATATAAGTATCTAATAAACCCCTTGGTTTACAGTAAATTAAACTTACGATGTTTCTTGTAATTGCACCAGACCTAAGATTAAATTGCAAACAAGAAATTGCACATTTTAAATTGTTGCTCTTCACAAATAAATGTTTGTTTTTGCTCGGTTAATTGAAATAGTGGGAAGCTACAATGGAGCTTTTTTTTTCTCCGTTTCTAGTGATTTATTTGAATTGCAATAGACCTTTGTTTGTTTGTTTTTTTGAATAGGGAGCTTGGTTACACCCCACATACCTTTAATTTCCCAATACCCACAGAGGCAGATAAAGGGCAAGAGGTTAATGGATTTTGAGTGGATAAATAAATGTAATTGATAGTTTATCTGTAAAAAGAGGTTCAAATGAAAGGTTAAGTTACACTGTGATTGGTTTAATAACTGCCTGGTTTGACAGGTTAGGGATTTTATGTACACCACAGTCAGAGATATTATTGAGATACATGCATAATATTTTGCTCTGTCTTTAGGAAGCCAGACATGTCACGTCTGCGTCTGGCAGCTGGCTGTGCAGTTCTGCGTTTGGCCCAAGAGCCGTGCTACCATGAGATCATCACTCTGGAGCAGTACCAGCTTTGTGCTCTCGTCATCAACGTAAGAGTCGCCTCATACCTCTATATTGCTGCTCTTTGCTTCTTTATAGCCCCAGAGCTCTTAAGTCATCTTTAATAGGCTGCTTTAATGGCTTGATACAGAGCAGAGTGACCTCAGTGTCAGAGTCATGTGCTGCATCATTCCGTCAGCCCTGCCGCTGGTGTTATGAGACCATATGGTGCCCATTTTACTCGCTCCAGGCGCGCTCCTGTCAGATTGCACATTTAGACCGGATCTGATCCCGAAAAGAGGTCGACAGAGTTCAAGTTCTCATCCTCCTCTAAAGCGTGTTACACGATCCTCAGTCCACCTGCAAATCATGGTTTCCTCATGTTAATTACAGTCATGTCTGATTCACTCATGCTCTCTAGTCATTTCTTCATTCCTCCGCTCATTTCTGCATTAAGTCATTAAGGCACCTCTGTCCTCAGGATGAGTGTTACCAGGTGCGACAGGCCTTTGCACAGAAGCTGCACAAGGGACTGTGTCGGCTGCGGCTGCCGCTGGAGTACCTGGCCGTGTTCGCCCTGTGCGCCAAAGATCCGGTGAAGGAGCGCAGGGCTCACGCTCGGCAGTGCCTGGTCAAAAACATCAACCTACGCAGGGAATACCTCAAGCAGCATGCCGCAGTCAGCGGTGAGGCCACGCACACGCTCATACTTGCATTCATTACACTGTAGGGCTGGGAAGTTCCACCGTATCGCAGTGTGGTTGATTTAAGCACCAACTCATTTGATAACTTCACTGTTTTTAAAACTGTTGAGCCATGTCAAACTCCATACGGCATCCTATGGGCCATTCCACACTAAGTATAGTATAGTATATACTTTAATCTGTCATAGTACTAACATCTAGAGAAGCAACAACTTGACAGACATTGAAAAGTTTAGACTGAATGTCAGAGAGCAGAAACGAACACGGAGCTTAACGAACAGCTGCTTAAAGAACACAAGCTCTGAAAATGTGTGGCTTTGATCTGGGTGCTTTAGATAAGGGGTTAAGGTAGCATACAGGCATGTTTTGGTTGGTTGGGGCAGCAATGTGGCTCGATGGGTATCACCGCTGCCTCACAGCAAAAAGCTCCCGGGTTCAATCCCAATCTGTGTGGGTTTACTCTGGGTACTCCGGTTTCCTCCCACAGTCCAAAGACATGCTTGTTAGGTTAATTGGTGTCTCTAAATTTGTGTGTATGTGTGTGTGTGTGTGTGTGTGTGTATGAATGACTAGTCTTGAGATGAACTTGTGTATGGATATGACCTTGTGTGTGTCGCTGAGATTTCCACTGATGCCCATAGAGACGCTAAAGAAACCAAATAAACAAACAAATTGGATGGACGCATTTTGGGACAGTGTGAAATTAAGTCTTACAGTAGGTGAAAATAGTCCGATTGCAATTTGAACAGTCAAATGTTAACAGGTTTGGAGGACATTTGGAGGAGAACTTGTGGTAGCTTGTTGTAGATGAACAAATTTACAAAACTCACAGATCAAGCAGCTAAGCACTTAGGATATGTTCACACAGCAGGGAAAAATGGCCTGAAACTTCATCAAATGAACAGAAAAAACGTTTAATCTGACATTCAATTTCAGTTCCAATTTGGGCCACCTTGATACGTGGTATTGAAAACGGCCCCAGGACGATGTGTCTGCTGTGTCAAAGGAAATGAAAAGATTAATCAAGGAAGATGCCCTGGTTACATATCGTGCCCATTTTAACGTGACAATTAAAGAAGAAAAGGATCAAACTGTTTACAGAAAATGTGGAGAAAAAATGGTTCGTGCTGTTAAAAATATCAGCTGGGCTTGAAAATAATTCCATTGAACAGTTAGTATTTTAACGCTGAAAATAAAAATGGCCGTATCTTATTTAATGGTCATGCATTTTTAATTAAGATTGTTCATATTATAAGAATATTGCCTGTATCCTTCACTAGTCTGAACAGGTCAAGCTCTTGACCCACGTGCACCTGAATTGAAAAAACATGTGTGGTAATGACTGCTAGGCTAAAGTTATTTGTATTGTTTATAACTATGACTCCAAATTCCTTGACATTGGTCATTTAGCAGACACTCTTATTCAAAGTCACTCACAACTGATACAGTCTTACAAACCAAGCAGTTGTGGCTTAATGGTCTTGCTTAACCACAGAACAATGGCAGCTTGGCTGAGATTTGAACACTGGATCTTCTGGTCCATAGTCCAGTTCCGTAATTGCTAGGCCACCAAGGTCCCTGTAATAATAAGGACAAGGTGGCAAAAGAGGTAGAAGATTTTGTTGCTTTCTGTGAAGTCATGGCTAGTCTTTATGCTAGACTGGAGCCAGTATTGGTTGAACATAAAATATTAGTTTTATTCTTAAATTTCTCATCCAACTTACCCAAGGAGGATGGGTCAGTTTTTGAGTCTTTGTCTTCCCAAGGTGTCTTCCCTTTAACATTTATGGAGATTTTCCTTTCCACTGTTGCCCTAGACCTGCTCAGTTTGTGATTGGCCTCAGATATTAGAAGATAATATCCACTTTCAGACAGTGCTTTGTAAAATAAATTGTATAAATCACTATGGAAATTAATCTGACTTGACCTGGCATTGTAAACTACATAAAGATATAGCAGGACTATGCTCTGCGGGAGTTACCACAGATACACATTACATACACTTCAGAAGTGTTTCGTCCTGGTTGAAAGGGTCTAATCGACTTGGAATCAGAATTGAGACACTTTTTTTTACCTGTAGACCGAACATACCTTTACTGAAGGTTCATTTATTTTAATTACTTCCTTGGCAGATAAGACACATAAGATCTGCTCTGCTTGTCAGTAAACGGCGCTGTAAATTTTGTCACGCTTACTTAAGTTCAATTAATTAAATTGTTATCTAACACAGTCCGATCTCACAGTACACACCTGTTTTGTAATTAAGTGTATATCAGTCTTCTCATATGTCTAAAAATCCTTTATTATCTGATGTGAGAGCTCACACTCCAGTGCTGTGACTCATTCTTTGTTCATGTTAAAAATAACACCTAAATGTGTGTGTATTGTAGAAAAACTGATCTCGCTCCTGCCGGAATACGTGGTGCCATACGCCATCCACCTCCTGTCTCATGACCCAGACTACGTCAAAGTACAAGACATTGAACAGCTCAAAGACATCAAAGAGTGAGTCATGAACACCAGTGTGTTAGAATCGTGCTTTTTGTGTGAAATGAAAAAAAAAAAAACCCTAGAGATTAATATTGAAGGAGCTCTCCTTTTATGACTGAAAATGACTCTCAACTTTCTTCTCCTTTCCTTTTCATCTGCAGGGCATTATGGTTTATTTTGGAAATCCTAATGGCCAAAAATGAGAACAACAGTCACGCATTTATTAGAAAAATGGTGGAGAACATCAAACAGACAAAAGATGGACAGTGTCCTGATGATGTCAAGTTAAATGAGGTATCTACAATGTTTTAAAAGGATTTTTGACAGTTAGTGTTTTTTGTTCCTATGAGTTTGCACCAAAATGATCCCTCTGTTTGTGGTCAGGAACGATCTGGTGAGGTTGTGAAAGGTACCTGCGTTTACATTTGAAGCATTTAGCAGACACTCTTTTCCAGACTTGCAGAATTGCTTTATATTCTTATGTTAGTATAAATGAACTAACCCTAAAACACAATCCAACTACAGTACAGTCCTGTTGATGTAAGGCGTTTAATAAAAAGTGTTTTAAGTACTTAGTGAAGAGGTGATTCTTGACACCGCCTTCCCAGGATTAGGCTTCAGCGCGTCCCTGCGACCCTGAACGGGGAAAAGTTGCGTGTTTGTGTGTGCTTTGCTTTTTACTGACCTGCAATATGTTTTGCATCAAGGAACTATCTACAGCTATTATTATTTAAATATGCAAACATTACTACATCACGTATGGTATTATCTGCATTTTATCAATTCTGTTTTTGATTCTGCTAATCCAAAGCAGGAATTCCAAATGGTTAAAAAAATGTGCTAAGTATATAGAATTTTTTCTTCACCCTCAAAAGTAATACTCTTTTGCATTGTTTTTTTTTTATTTTCATTAAAACCTACTTATATTAGAAATAGTATAATAAAAATAATCTGGTGGTTAAATGTATTAAAGTAGTGACCTAAGAACACCAAACTGACCAGTAATCTCTACTGCTGAAATGAAGTAAAAGTGGTCCAAAGTGAAAGTAATCATTTTATGGTAAGCCTTTACTTCTAATAGGTTTAAACAGAAAGAACAAACTCAACTTAAAAATAATTTCAGGTTTAGAGATTACTTATAACCAGTGATAAGTGAAAGAAATTTGGTTTCCCAGGTCATTGTTTTAGTACATTAAGCCACGCTAAGTTTTGTTCACATTGAGCGTTTTTGGTTCTCACAGGAACCGCTGTCGTTTGAACCTGGTACACTGCTGAGGTTCAGTATCAAGCTGGTTCCTTAGTTGTTGTGCCATTTCTCTCGCAGTATGCAGAAAGTAATATTTTAAACCTAAATAAAACAGGAATAATCCTTAAATTCCAAACAGTCACTGGATAAAAAATGGGACTGATTGAAGATGAATTGGTTTCACTTGCGTTACTTTCTAGGCTGGTCATGCACCAAACACAGGCATCTGGGATGCTTAGAATTGTGGCAAACAGAAGAACTATTATTAAAAACAAGCATGGTATTTAATTAGGAAATGATAGGTGTATGAATAATGACACTGTGCAATATTTCAAAGTGAAATATTAAAGTGCAATATTTACTCTACTGCTGGACCCTTCATATCGATTTTTTTTATCATTAATAAAAAATATTATTTGTTAAAAATTATTTTATATTATTATTATATCATGTCTTTCCCCTTTTTCCTCTACTGTACTGTAATGATGATGCTGCTGGAATCTCAATAAAGATCTGTCTATATTAAAAGGATAACTACAGCTATTCTGCTCATAACCTGAAACATTAGGGTTTTCTCTGAGCATCATTACTTTGCTAAAGTCTTGTTATTTATTCTTGTTTTAGAAATTGTACACCGTTTGCGATGTAGCCATGAACATCGTCATATCCAAGAGCACTACATACAGTCTGGAGTCACCAAAAGACCCGGTGCTGCCGGCACGCTACTTCACCCAACCTGACAAGGTGCGATCGGAAGTCTAAGACCACAAGTGAAGCTGATCCTGTAATGGTTTAAGTTTGATGTGCTTTCGATATCTTCAGTTGTGATTTTCATTCGACCTTTTTGTGGTTATCTTTTAGAATTACAGCAACACAAAAAATTATCTTCCTCCTGAAATGAAGTCGTTTTTCACCCCTGGAAAGGTTTGGTTCTAGCACTTGATTATACATTTATTTTTATTTCTTCCTGAGGGATTCCATTCATGCATCCTGGTATTTTTTTTCCTCCACCCTTTTGCTTCCAGCCTAAATCAGCTAACGTACTGGGTGCTGTGAACAAGCCGTTATCCGCCACAGGCAAGCTGCAGACTAAGCTGTCCCGCATGGAGACCATTAGCAATGCCAGCAGCAATTCAAATCCAAGCTCCCCCGGCCGCAGCAAAGCAAGGTTGGTCCGCTGCACTCACTCATATTTCTCTGTGTGTGGGCGTTTAGAAAAAGAGACCAAAGTAAGAGCATTTATTCACCAAATGCTCAGTTCAGAAAAAAGATCAGAAGCTGAAGCAAAAATGTATCCAGTTAGATGTAACTCAATTGCATTAGTCAATAAGATGTGACTAGGGCTTTAACCTGGGTATAGTCAGAGTAATGACAGTCCTGAAACATGCAGGGAAATTTGAATTATATTTCCATAACTGCACAAGCGATGTAAAATGCTGCGTAGGTATTAGGTTTTACAAAATCTTTTTGTACTTTGTAGCAAAAAACTAAATGACACCAAACATTTTTATCCCTTTCAGCCCTGAATAAAATTTAATAAAGAAACAACTATTTATTTTAAATGTGGTAATGATTTTGCCCAAATGCAGGTTTATATCAGTGTTTTAAACCTAAACTATGATTATATACAGTATATTCAAATCCTTGTTTTACGATACATTTAACTGACACGATAGTCACACATCCTCATCGCAAATCACAGAACTCCTGTGTTCGGTGTTAAAAACTGTGCAATAAGAAATCGCGTTAAACAGGGTTTTGTGCCCATTGGCCATCAACAGGACTGAACATTTTTTATAGGTCAGGTTTTTTATCTTTGTAAAACATACCTCACCCAAAATAAATTATTTAAGTAAATGGCATACTGTATTTAAATTTACATTTATATCATTTAGCAGATGTCCTTTTCCAGAGCGACTTACAATTCATACAATCTTACAATTCAAGCAATTGCTTTGCCTTGCTTAAGGACCCAACTGTGGCAGCTTGGCAGAGGTGGGATTTGAACCCAGGACCTTAAGGTCCAGAGTCCAGTACCTTAACCGCTAGGCTAGCGCAGTATTTTCAGATAGAGTGGAGTACAAATTCAAAAATCACAGTTAATACTTTTTCTACTACTCTGGCTTTTGTCACCGTCTGGATTCTTTACTAATGAAAAACAATATTCTTTATTAAGCTGGTTCCAGCTTTCTCGAATAGTGGTTTCTCGAACAGATCAACTTTGCAGGCTTAGAACAGACTGAGATCCAGACTGTTTGCTGCCCACTGAGTTTATACTCCTTTCCTGAACAAAAACCTTTGCTCTGTGTCAAGATGCACTAAAGACAAAGTCAAATTTATTTATGTTTTGTATGTTTATTTATTTATGTTTTTTTACACTGGAGCATTGTCTCAAAGCAGCTTTACAACTATCTAGTCCCAAAGTCCTAGCCTGGGGAAACAGAAAACTTCCTGGAAAGGGAAAAACTCCCTAAATGTTATAAATGAGACTGTTTAAAGTGATAGTTTAGATAAACCTATTTAAAGAAATTATAATCACCTTGATCACCTTGAGCGACCAGCCTGTGAGACGCCTTGTAAACGTTGCTGGCCGGACCACTGCAGTGGCGTTTTTGCCACTATTTAATGCCACACCGCTGGCTAGGTGGGCCGCCATTATGCCCTCGAGTCAATGCCAATTTAGAGTGATTGAATAACCAAACATGCATGTCTTTGGACTGTGGGAGGAAACGAGCACTCGGAGTAAACCCACGCAGACACAGGGAGGACATGCAGACTCCACACAAATGACCCAGGCTGCTCCACGCAGCGGTGCTACCCAAAATAATAATAAGTACATTAAAATATAATGCTAGGCATTTATCATCCTGAGAAGTGCCTTCATCAACACTAATCCTATTATGTGTCAATGGGGTGAGAAAACTGTCCAGAATTTCAGTGTACCCCAGTGTTGTTGACTGTCCACTTAACATTTATTAAAGTAATCTCTCCTAATTCTTTTAACATTCACATCACAGAACATTTAGTTAGGGTGCAATAAATGTGCTTAAGTTGGTTAAAAAAGAAGCTGAAAATTTGCATACTAACCAGGCTTGATTAAACTTTTAGATTTAGTCACTGACTTATGAATGGGACCCTGAATGTAAAGTGTTTTAACAAAGCTATCATATTTGTGTTAGGAAAATGTTTTGCATTTATCAGTACAGCTTTTGTAACAAAACAATCTTCACTTCAAATTTAAGCTTTGACATGAAAATGTTCGTGGTTTAGTCAGTCTTTTTTGCAAGTACATTTGCATGAGAAAGCAGGGAAGATTACAGCTCCACTGTATATGTATGGCTCATCAGAGCACTTCAGCTTGGACCCAGGCCTGCACGTACATGGCAAAGCTCTTCTGTAAACCCAGTTAAACGTAGTATGATTTATTACTGGGCTTAAATGGGTATAACGAGGCATCCAAGTTCTGGGGTTATAAGACTGGGGGGTAGTTAGGATACTGTCAGTCGGTTCCAGGGAATCGAGATATATTACAGGCTGTTTTTAATCAAAAGGTTTCTCCTCATCGTTTCTTTAGTTCTTCACAGTGTGGGTTTGGGACATTTTTCTAAGGCACACTGGTGGCGCAGTGTTCTTATATACTGCTCACAAAAATTAGGGGGATACTCCAAAATGAAATATCCCTTAATAAAGTGTTATTCTGTTGTAGCACAGACAATTTAGTTAATGCATTGAGTTAAGCTTTTTTATTCTTAAGATAAGCGTACATTCTCACAATATACTTAAAATAGCATGATAAGAAATAGATAAAAATGGTGACCCTAATGATTTCAAACGTTTTTAAACAGTCACTCATTCCTACCACTATTTTTACCAGTTTTATTTATTTATATTTTTTTAATACATTCACGTTAAAGCTATAATTTAGCTTTTAACTCTATCCTTTGCATGCATTATTTTAGCTTACATTTTGCAATTCATATTGGTAAAGTGATGTTTTTACAGTGTTAGTTTGTACAGTCCGTTTTTAATTTGACGCTCTTTCTCTTTTAACTGTGATATAACGTTGTGATTAGCTTTTTTTTCCCCTGCTAATCAAAAGTTGTGTCATAGAGATTTGGCATGACTCGAGTGACTGTTTCCTAAAAGTTGTAGTGCTGACAAACAAGCAGAACCACTTTTGTCTGCCTTGCTGGAATATTTCCAATTTGTGTACAGAGGAGTCAAAATCGACATAAGTACTTTTTTCCATGAAGGATTAAAACGGTGGACTCACTTTTCTTTGTAATCATGCATCGTTGCCTTTCCTGTGTGGCTCGCTTTAATAATATCATTGGTTTGTTTGGACTGGACTGGATTCTACTGAACTGTTTGAGAAGGGGTTTAAATATTTGAGTGAATTGACTTTGGCTTCAGTTATGCTGCTGTTATGCCATCACGCTTTACTTGCCATTCAGGCAACCATATTGTTGAATTCTGGACTGAATATACAGTACTGAGAAGTTTTTGATTAGAGATGCACTAGAATTTTGGCCACAAAAATAGTTTACAGAAAAAAATAGACTGAGGGCAGAGAGCAAAAAAAGGCAGCTTTGGGTTCAAAGGCTAGAAAGTCCAATGTACTTCAGTAAGAGTCTGACGTTCCCTTCCTCAGACATGGCTGGTTGTGTCTGCGCAGCACCTGCCCAGGCCATAAACAGACAACCGACTGCTTTAAATGCTTTTTATACTAAATCTTTCATCCCACTGTTGCTCTCTCAGAATGGACTCTGGTGACATGGACCACAGCGAGAACGAGGACATCTCCATGAAGAGCCCGTCTGAGGCAGACAAGCCGGGCAGGGGCCGCAAGCGAGGGGCTGCCTCCAGCCAGGACGACAAGGCTCAAGAGTCGAAATCCAAACGCGGGCGTAAGAAAGCCGCCAACACCAGTATGGACGGCGGCGACGATCCGTGGGCGGAGGAGAGCAGCATGGTCGATGCCACAATGGAGATGGAGGACGAGCAGAACAGCCCACCCAAGAGGGGACGCCGTGGACGGCCTCCCAAATCTGCCACAGCTAAGGATGAGACACCCGTTAAAGGCAGAAGAGGACGAAAGAAAGCTCCACCTCCGGAAGAAGACGAGAACGATGAAGGACAGGAGGTAGAAGAGGAAGCGGAGGAGGAGGAGGAGGATGCAGGCAGTGAGTACATGGAGGTAAAGCCCAAAGCCAGACGAGGACGCAAGCCAAGGTCAGTTAAAGAGCCTTAGCTGTGATATTGGTATAAATATTGAAATGTTTTGAGTTGAATGAATGAGCAAATGTTTGGGATTCCCTTCAGAACGGAAGCATCAGAGTCGATGAGCGATTCAGTTGAGCCCACGCCACAGAAAAGAAGAGGGCGACCTCCAAAATCACAAACGGCAGCTAAAAAATCAGGGTATGTGACCCAACAATGTAAAAGCTATTATTATTGCTTTTGTTTTAAGCATGGTTATGGGGTTTGTCTAAAATCTGTTCCATAAGCCGTTACTAATATAAAAAAATTTTTTAATTGCTTGTTCCTCAGATGTCCCTGCTTAAGAATCTACTGAGGAGGGAGGAAAAATAATTTTAAAAAATCTTTTTTTTTTTCAGCACTTTTCAATTTCTCGAGGACTATGTTTAATCAATACAAGGAAAGAGGAAGAAATTAAAATAAATTTGTATTTAAAAATTAAATTGATTTAACCTACAATTAAATTAAAGTGAATCTGGAAAAAAATTAAATGAACTAAAGAAAACGGTTGGCTCTCCACCGGAGGGCGGAAAAAGCTAAAATAAAAAAAAAATTAAATTCTTTGTTTTTAAAATTTTTTTTAATTTTTTTAAAACTTCAACCATTGGTTCTGCGGCGGATCCAAGAAATACCAAAAGATTTTTATTTATTTATTTTATCTTTTGTATTCTTCAAATAGGATCGGAAGCAATCAAAAAAGTCTGGCCTATGTGTCTGACAGTCTTTATTTATAAATAAGTAATATACAGGTACATAACATTGAATTGCTGTGTCACTTAAAAAAAAAAACATGCCTGATTCGAATGCCATGTAAAATGAAAGTACAAATGGTGCTGCCAATGGTAATTGCTTTGGGTTTGAATTGCTGCAGTGCTGGAAGATCAAAAGCAGCAGCTAGTCACGAGGAAGAGTCTGAAGAGGAGATGGAGACATCTCATCTTAGTGAAGAAGAGGCAGAAGAGGAGCAGTCGTACGACTCCTCACCTAAGGTAAGTCACTAAACCAAAAACTGCATATATTCTTTTATTTTATTATGGCTAGAGCGAGCAGGCACAGAGGAGTGTGCAAGGCTTATCGCATCTAAGAGTGGCCAACAGGGGCCGCTGTTGCAGAGGATGGTTTTATAAATGCATTATTGCGTTATTTAATATAATGACGGTGGGGTGGATCACTGCCAGTCAGAACCCAGCCCCTCAACTGGGTTCAGAGGTGGTAAGTAATGAAATACAAGTAGTTTATTCCTGTACATAAGTAATGTCTTTAGGTATCTGTAATTTATTGGATTGGTTCTGTAACTGGATACTTTTTACTCTTTTAATCTGTACCGTTTACTCGCTGCATTTTCAGGCTCGTTACTTTAGAGTCTATTTACTATATCTGTTTATTTGATTTCCTCCCACAGTCCAAAGACATGTTAGGTTAATTGGTGTCACTAAAAGTGGCACTGTGTGAATGACTGTGTGTGTGCCCTATGATGGATTGGCGCCTTGTCTAGTATTGTTCTTGCCCTTGCGCCCAGAGTTGCCAGGTGGGCACCGGCTGACCCTTGACTTTCTGTAGATTAAGCAGAAGATAATGAATGAATATTTATTTGATCTCTTTTAGTTTAGGCAATTATATTTTAGTATATTTAGCAGCACATACATTTATACTTCTATTGAAGTAAAATATATAAAAGCCATACTTTTATTTGAGTATTTTTGTGCGTAAATGCATATTTTTTGCTTACACTGTTTTGTTGGGAGTATGGAACGCAGTGTTAATTTTGACAACAAATTTTTATTTATTTTTAGTCTTAGTCCTGTGATTAAAATGACATCTTATTATCATAAGAATATAGTCGACTAAATCTACAGTCAATTCAGTCGACTAAAATATAAAGTGTAATTGAATTATTGAATTATTAAAGTCATTATATACACCTACACGAAATGAAAAATGTATTAACCAATTATGAAATATTATTAATGTTTGAAATACCAATATCTTTTAAAACATCTTTATTTACCTGACCTTGCATATTGAGCAGAACAATAAAATATTGATTATGAGTCGGTTTGCTATGCCTGAGTAATAAATGCATTGTTCATAACAAATAACATACAATAAATAATACATTCTTTAACTGAGTGCAGTAAAAGCAGCAGTGCCATTAGTGCCAAAATAAGCACCAAATATATAACAAAAGAGTATTTATAACTGAATTTAGTATTCACAGGTTAATTATATCACAACCTCAAAGGAGAAATGTGCCCATACATCGGCTCTTCTTTTTCTCCCTGCTGACATTGTCTAGATAACTTAA
>JAUZSU010098008.1:0-31854 GCA_034780255.1 Parotocinclus maculicauda
CTCTTTCTCTTGCCTTTCTCTCTCTGTCCCTCTCTCTCTCTCTCTCTCTCTCTCTCTCTCTCTCTCTTTCTCTTTGACAGCTGTTTAAACACTTTGGTTTATGCCTTAGCAAGGTTAAATTTATGCAGTACTAAATGTGACAACTGTTCTTAAACTGTTCTTTGGTCTCTCTAATCTTTGAGATGTTTGGCAAACCAAGAGATGGAAAGAAAAACTTGTTTATTAAAACAAATTAATGAAAGGAAGGGCACATGTTGAGGAAGTCGCTTTGTGACTGCCACTCCTGCTGCTGTTGGGCACTTTGGTTTCCTCCCATATTTTAAACATACCAGTGGGTGTATCGGCTATTTTAAGTTTGGACTGGGCATAAGAGAGTTTAAATAATTGACTGAGTGTGCGATACTCTTTCATGGGCTTTCATGACTAGTCTAACATTTACTAACTGTTTAAGAGAATCTGAAGGTCTACAGCCTGCTCACACTCTCCTGTGAGCAAATCATGGCTGCTATCTGGATCTCTTTTCTCATCTTTCCCCCGCTGCACTGTCACCTTCGGTTGCCCTGACCTCCAGCTAAGACTGGGCTGAGTCTGTGCAGTGTCCAAGGAAAGGCAAAGCTCTGAGTGACAGGACTTCCTGTTGATGGGAATGTTGTTATCAGCAGTAGGGTCTGTTGGCAGGAAATGTCAGCCATTGGTCTTGTTCATACCAGGAACAATTGTTTCTGTTTCCATGTTTCTTCTCAGGATGGTTTTATTGTGTCGTGTACTTAAAAAAAAAAAAAAAAAACTCTTTTGCGGGGTTGAGTTTCAACCCAGTCAGAGCGCCGTTGTTTTTTCACGACATTCCTAAATAAGGATCGGGCGACGTGAACCTCCACCAAAATGCATATTGCAAAACTCCTGAGCTTTCTCTTTCATATGCAAAGGCAAACAAATTCCCGTGCAGAAGCAGCCCATTATGCTCTTGATATGGTTGTCAGTACGGTCTGATCAGTTTGGGGTGCGTGTCCGTTTACAATCCTGGCAAGCCAAGCTCTTTTCAGGGCTTGAATGCGTCTTCAGACTCCACCGCTCAGGCCTCGATGCATTTGCATTTTGGGAGACGGGCCGTTCAAAGTTTCCCAGTGCAGCGATTTTTCCCATTATGCAAGCAAGCAGGGGCTTCTGTCACAGTTCATAGGTGAAAAGCAGATGAGCGGGAGGTCAGAAGAGCTTTTTATTTTGGGGCACTGAAGTGTGGGACCGTTACAGACCGCCTCGTCGTCTTTTGTCTGTCTGAGATCTTGTAACGACCGTCAACGGCTTGTCAGCCAACACGGTGGCACCGCCGCTTAGTGAAATTAACCGGCAAAGCAAATCAAAAGGAGGATGGGAGCGTGAGGAAATGTCAGAACGTTAGAGTGAAAGCACCTGATGGCCAGTATGTATGAGGATAAATTGTTATTGCATGGATGAAGATGAGAATCAAATCAGCATCACTTAGATCCGTTCACTCTGTGCATGAAGCTGAATTTGGAACGTGATATTTCAGCTTTTTGCCAAAAGGTCTCGAGTCACAGTGCATCCTCCGGTCGCACGTTCTCTGGCGTGACTGAAAGCGAGGCGCTGCGTTCTCGATCAAAACGAGGACACGCGCCGTCTCGCTGTCTCTCCCCACCTTTCTCATCTCACCATCCCATCGCAGTATGTCTCTCTTCCAGCGGTGACCTTCACTTTTTTTTCCTGTCCTAGTGATTAAGTGTCTCGAAGGTGTGTGTTGATGGAGGCTGCCTAATAAATGATAGACCCTTGACTGCTTCCCCTCTGGGAGACTTATTAACTGTCTCGGCTAGCACCTCGAACCCACACAAAGCCGTGTCCTTAGCCCTCTTGTCTTCTCTGTGAATCTTTATTCAGCCCTCCTTCTCCTTTCTCTGACGGTTTGAGGACCTGTGGAAAAAAATGCTTGGATTTGAAGTTGTAGACATGGTATTTTGAGAATAAATTTAGTACATTCATTTAAAGGAAAAAAGCTCGCCAAGTAGGAGTTATTGTAACTTTATGAATGTAATGATGATATCTGTAAGTGATTAAATATTAGAGTAAAAGGATGAGTTTATCAGAGAAAACTGTGCAAATGAGAAGAGGCTCTGGTTCGGCCGCCTTTAGCCTAGATATGAGATGCGGTTGGGCGTGGCTGTATACAGGTTGTGTATGGTGTCTGTCTGCACATTTGCTTACAGACGTTGCAGCTGGGTATGTAGATCCTTTACATTCATAGATTGCTATAGCTGGTGTCCCAGCTGGCCCTAAAATGTTAAATTGGTGATCAATTTGGCCATGGAGGCCATGGAGGCGTTGCAATGTGGTGGAGGCATTCCTGGGTAACACTGTGTGTGGGTGAGCATTATCCTGCTGATCAATGCCAGTTTGACACGTGTTTTCACAGGATGTCCTGCACATATCGCTGATCTGTAAATGTCCCTTTATCACTGTGGTGACCGACTGTCATGTGTGATGGCTCTGCAGATCATCACACCAGCAGATGGGGCAGTGTGTTGCTCCAGAGCAAAGGCAGGATTGAAGCGATCACCACACGGCTTTCATAATCGGTCCTGACCATATACGATACACGATTAGAGGTTTCCTGTCCTCAACACCGCTGCAAACAAAGGTGACAGTGACTGGCTGTCAATGGCAGGACATGTAATATGCACCGTGACAACAAATTTCCTTCTGCTAAGCTCCTGGAACACCAGCTAGGTCATCACCGCCCAGATGGTGGGGCATTAGTCAAAATGACCATCCTGATTGTCTCAGTCCAATGATGCACCCTCTCTCAGGGGGCTGTCAAGTCTGTCAAACTAAGCAAAATGTCTAGTAGTTAACGATCTCTCACACAGGTACACTACCCAAAAGTAGCCTCAGAACCTTTTAATAGAGCAGCAGGGAACGCACTTTTAAACGGGTCTTTTTCACACCTGTAATCCGTTACATATCTGCTACAATTAATTCATTCTTGTACACACTTATATCTGGCCAGGGTCACAGGAAAACCAGCGGCACATCGTTTATCTTATTTTTAATTAACTTTATTTCCTTATTGTGTCCCTTATTTTTACAGCTGGGCGAGAGTGAAAATGTTTCAGCATTTCAACTTCACTCTCAAACCTTGCTCTCGATGTGTAAGTTTATTCTCGCAATTTTACCATTTCAGTTTCAGAAAGCTCACAACTTTAGAGGCCCTACAACACCATCGTACCGTGCTTGCTTTCTTCGTTCACCGAGTTCTCCATGCACACCGTCTGTCTGCATTCTTACTGCCTTTTTGGCAGTGCTGGGGGAAAAAAAAAACAGTGCACACATGATGTAACTCCAGCTGAAAAACATTTGATGTAAACCTAACTCTCGTCTCTGGTTTCATGCGAGCAGGAACGCTTTTAAAATCACCGAAATCAGACGCGAGCGCTGCCTTCTCAACCAAGACAGACATTCTGGATAGTGTTTAAATCCCAGTTTCTCAAATGAGTCAAAAAGGCTTGGTATGCAGGCCAGTCCGAGGAAGTGAAAAGAGAGCCAGGAACCATGCTGTCTGCTGCCCAGTGCTTTCATATGGCTCAAAGCTGTGGAGATGTGAAGACCAGATCAGTGCCATTCAAGGGAGAAGAAGGTCACCATAGCAAAGAGGCCATCCTGTGTGTCTCTGTCTGTGTGTGTCTCTGTCTGTGTGTGTCTCTGTCTGTGTGTGTCTCTGTCTGTGTGTGTCTCTGTCTGTGTGTGTGTCTCTGTCTGTGTGTGTGTCTGTGTCTGTGTGTGTCTCTGTGTGTGTGTGTGTGTGTGTGTGTGTGTGTGTGTGTGTGTGTGTGTATTAGATTTTTTTTTTTTTTTTTTACTTAATATTTATTTTATATATATATATAAAATGTGCTCCAAATATCAGAGGCACTGGATCTTGTTCCGGTAGGATTTAGCACTATTTCCTATAATTAATATTTTATAATTGGGATTATTGATTAAAATGTAATTTAAAACAAAATTGTAAACAGCATAAACAGTACACTGTGCACAAAATGTATTTTTGTTAGCAATATATATACACACTTGGTTCTTCTTGTTTTATTAATGAGGACCCTGGTAGAACTGGTGAGTCTTAACTTTCGATCAGATGAGAAATTCCAATAGCAATGGTGGGGAAGAATGTAAACAAACAAGCTGCTCCAGCAGTTTAAGGGACTTGTTTACACATGTAGGAAAAGAGCCTCTTGGTTAAGACAAAGAAAGCTAGGGTTAGGGTTATGAAATACATTATGGGATGTTAGTATACAGTGCAGACTACATAAACATTACATTTCGGGTGGGGGGGTTAGACTTGACTAGCTGTCATTCAATTTGAATGAGTTTAGATAAGTATGAGAAATCAACTCCAAATTCACATAAATAAACTTTCGGCAACGTGTGCACTCACCTGTTTATGCTCACCTAAGAATATATTTCTAAAGACAATTTATAATACCACGTATGTGGTATCATCTTTAGTCATTGTACAGATATTATGTTTCTTGCAGTTTTAACATTTGTTTTAACATTTCTGAAATCTAATGTGCAATTTGTATTTTAAAAACAGTGTAATAACCATCAGGTCATATGCCATGACACTAACACAAGATTGTTACCTTCATGTATTGATACAAGTTTTCACCTATATTGGATTTTTGATTTACATGTATAGGTAATCAGAACGTTTTTCAGGTATTGTTGTTTGTTCTTGCATGCTTGGACCTTCCATTCCCAACTCTCACACCCACAACCAATGCCAGTAGTCTCAGTACTGACCCTGCGGCACTCAGTCATACTGACATGTTTAATAAATACTGTCTGTGGTGTGGCTGATAGCATCTCCTCTATAGGGAGACTGGGGGGTCTAGAGTGGGACCTCTCTGCAGCCGAGGAGACACACTCAAGTCCTCCTCAACAGCCCCAACTTGTTTTTCATCTACCCTAGAACGTTGGTTATTAAGAGAGCTTTGTCTCTTCTTGTGCTTTTAAATATGTCACATGCTATATACAGTCGGCTCAAGAATTACTGGCACTCTTATAAAGGTGGGTTCAAATCTGTGGATATTTTTCACTTACTAAAAAATGTTTTTAACTGAAGTATTTCAATAATTTTGAAACTTCACATAAGAAAACAAATCCATGTGCTTAAAACTGTAGATCTGCCTTTACATTAACAGCACTGAGTCTCATTCAGTGTATTTGAAGAAGAAACAGGACAAGAAATCTGAGAATCTCTCAATCATCCATGGTTCTTGTTCCAGTTTTCTGGACTCTCCTACTGGGATCATGAGTTAATCATGTGAAATCTTGATTTTGTTTTCACTGAAGTATTTTTCGGTATATTCTTTATATATAGGATTTGCGTCAGTGTCCTGCTGGCAGATTCAACCATGACATTGTACTGTACCAGTTTTTATATAAAATATCCTGGTTCTTTATAAAGTTCATGATACCATGTGTCCTACCAAGGTTCCCATGGTCTTTGGAGAGAAAACAGACTCACAATATTGCCTGCTTTCCACTATTGTAAATAGCAGCAGTTAGGATCTTCATTTAAAGATCACATCCACTTTTTCTTCGTCCCAAAATCTGTGTTTTAAAGGTTAGATTTTTATGTTTACAGCATGCGTTTCCAGTAAATATCTACAGAACCCTGTCATAACCCCTTCACCCATCTTTACCAAGAGCAATTCTTGAGCTAGTTGTGAACTGTAAAATGGGTAATCTGCTGCTTTCTTTACCCAGACACACCAGCATTCAAACAATGTTTAAGAATTAGTTCGGCCTACTCACAGGACGCCGGGGATAAAGACTTTGAAAAAGAAAAGCCCTGTCTATCAATGTTCTGCTGCAGAGATTATTGATGTCATGGTTTGCAAAACTGGCTAATCAACAACTTCAGAGCTGAATCACCTAAAAAAAAAAAAAAGCGATTGATCTTGCATCAGATCAGCAAAATTTCAATCTGGCTTGGCAGTGTGATCAAGTTGGGTTACAACATGTTACAGTAAGTCATAATATAAATTACTGTAAAATATTTTTAAAGGTAGCAACTGTACAAAAGTGATAAATAAACTAAACCTCTAAAAAAATCTTACAGAAAGACTAACACTAACAGAACAACGTG
This sequence comes from Parotocinclus maculicauda, assembly GCA_034780255.1. Lineage (NCBI taxonomy): Eukaryota > Metazoa > Chordata > Actinopteri > Siluriformes > Loricariidae > Parotocinclus > Parotocinclus maculicauda. The sequence continues at coordinate 6,164 of JAUZSU010098008.1, forward strand.
ATTGTGAATGTGAATTTTAACAATACTTGTTTTAGTAGTTCGGTTTCCTGCAGTAAATGCATTCTTAAAATTAGCCAGAGAATGCATCTAAAATTTCTAGATCGTGTTAGTGTGACTAGGGATTTCAAACCTCAGTCTGTATTTCAATGAAGTTGTGTTGTATTTGGATTACCTGCTTCACTAAGTTGTATAATCTTTTTTTTTCTTTTCTGCAGTCTGTTCTGGGGGCAGAAGGACTGTCGCTCGCTTTCAGACACATTGTGAGCTCACTGTTATGGCACTGCTCTCAGAACAGCTCAGAGGAACTTCTGCATGAGGTCATCATATGTGTTGGTTACTTCACCGTCAACCACCCAGACAACCAGGTGAGCAGCTTACAGAGAAGTACGTCAGAGTGGATTAGTTATAGGTTTAAACAATGCTAACATTGAGCTACCGGTTTAGTTTTTCATTTATCCATTGTCTTCCACTTAATCCACACTAGGTCACTGGCCAGCACAGTGCCCACCTTGCAATTCTGGGCGCAAGGGCAGGTACAACTCTAGACGGGGCACCAATGTTGGCTGGTTGCTTTATATGAACTGCTTGTTTCATGTTTCTTTTTCTGAGTTCCTCAGAAATCACCTTTGTTCATTCCAGGATGAGACCTTGATAGATCCTTGTTATTTTAATACAACAGGATGCCCACTTACTACTGTTTCTCATAATATTGATTGAAAACCTTTGACTATAATTTCACCTTCAATTATAGGCTAATCCTTTTGGTTGACATACTGTTGCCACTCAGAGATATGTAACATTGGTTAATTTTCCTTAATAAGCAAATTTTTTTAAATAGTTTTTTTTATGTACTTTTGTGAAAATCTGACTTTTTCATATTTCTAAATCTTGAACGATGGTAACCCATTCTTGTCTAATCATTGCTTGGAGTTGATTACAATTTCTGGGTTTTTGTTAGTCCACCCTTTTTTGAGGATTGACCACAGATTCTCAATGGGAATGACAAGTGGCTTTTTGCTGCCCTTCTTAACACCAAGTCATTCTCCAAAAGCCTTCATCTCACTGTGCGTTCAGATGCACTCAAACCCACCCTCAAGCTGTGCACTGGTGGTGACCTAATCTCGTAGCTGCATCCTCTTTAGGAGGTCCTAGCACTTGTTTAACTTTCTTGAGCATCCTGAAGCCTTGTTCATTGCTATTAAACCACCTTCCTTAAAGTTTTTGACTGGTTTGATAAGTGGTTGATCAGGGTGCTATATTACTAGCAGCATTATCTTTGCCTGTGAAACCCATTTGATGCAATACAATGATGACTGCACGTGTTTCCTTGTAGGTAACCATGGTTAACCAAAGAAAACTTAAAAGTTCCACTACCCTTGTAAAGCAACCAGTTTGCTCTTCTAATCAACATGACAAAGTGATATCAGCTATCTTGTCCTTATTAACCTTTTCTCCTGCGCTAATGAGGTCATCACTGAAATGATGTTAGCAGGCCAATTTATGGGATTGAAATGCAGTGGCTGGAATTTTCATGGCAGGGAATGACTTTGCAGTTAATTGCAATTTATCTGATCGCGCTTCACAGTCTAGAAATAATCCAAATTACCGCCATAATAATTGATGCAGCAAAATTTGTGAAAACCAAAATTTTTGCTATTCTCAACTTTTGGCCACTACTATATTTCTGTATTGGTTCTGCAGTTGTCAGGTGGTTTGGTTCCTGTCGTTTGCATAAGGTGATAATGAGTGCAGAGTTCAATATAAAGCCTATTTTGGGGTGAAAATCTACAGATGTTATATATTAATGAACAAGGTGTGTTAACACTGAAAAATTATTGGGGAAACGAAGGCTGTTTTTAATGGGAAATATAAATCTTTCTATAACCTTGTTGTTACTGAATAACATGGAACTGATTGGAAAAATCACTCACACTCTGATGTAAAGAAGTTTCCTCTTTTAACTCCTTTCCTCTGGAGGTTTCTTCCTTATACCACAGACTTTGGCATAGACCCTAATCTCTCTAAAGCTGCTTTGAGACAAATGTGTATTTATATAAAAATGTTTTTATTGAAATAAAGCATTTCTCACTGATCCCCATATTGACTAATCATTGTGAGTTTATTTATTAGTTTAATTTTATACTGGCTTCATTGTCCACCATCCAGACACTCCTGTCCCTCCCCAGACCATTTCCAGGTGCTTAGCATAAGGAAATTTTTTGCTATTGTGCCCATTACATGTCCTAAAATTGACAACCAGCCACCGTCAAATATGTAGGCAGTGGTGGCGTGAAAGAGAATCCTTGGCTGAACTTTCTGGGCAGGAATCTTATGACAGCTGTAGCTGCAACATCTGTAGCTCCAACATCTGTAGGCATTTTGCAGGATACCTTACATGCTTGAATGCTGCCTTGCTCACCTGTGTCTCCCCTTGTATCCGGGCTTAAGGCAGCTTAACAGGGTAACTAGAGCCTTCTTTCAATTGTACAGTTTTCCCCAATAAATGTATTTTTTTTTACCCTACTTATTTACATATTTACCTACTTATTTACTTATACTCTTACTTATATCTTAATTACATTCACACAAGTTTCATTAGATTCCAACACCTGGTGGGTTTTTTTCTTTTTAATATTTGTACTTTTTTCTTCTAACTGAATGTGTATATGCATTATATACATATAGTAAACATTCAGGATATTCATTCTATTTGTATTACTTAAGCACAAATGGGAGATGAAAAAAGACAAAGGGAAAAAGCGGAATTATATGAAGTGTGTGTGTGTGTGTGTGTGAGCGAGAGACAGGGAGAGAGAAAGAGATTGGATGGTTAGTTCTTAAGTTCTTATTACACACTGTCATTATTGTCATAATGAAATATTTTAAGTATCTTAAAGTATGAAATAAACTTTTAAGTATTGTTTATTTTTTTATTTGAGCTATTTGTAATTATGTTTTGAGGTGTAACAGTGATAATTGTACCCTGACTGCCATTATTGTAGTTAGTAGCCTGTTTTTGGCATTGCTCATTGCCTTAATTTTTTGTAGATAACTAGTTAACTATGTTTTGTAAGTCTGAAAAGCTATACTGTATGTTCTTTGTTGCTTAATGTCTGTTTTTAAAATGTTTAATTCACTTTCAAGATTTTTTTAAGTAATTGTTCATCACAATTAATGTATATGTATGACAGGTTTTATAACTGTGAGAATTCAATAGGCTGTTAAAGATTATTTTTAGCCATGGAACATAACACAATAACCATTACTGCAACATAGCAATGGCATTGTTAAATTGCTCTGCTTGTCAGTTTATTAACATTTTAAGACTGTTGCACTTGATTTAGAATGTAATCCAGTATGCTTTGTTTTATGCATGGCAAATTTGCTGCTACGATTTTGTATGGTGTTCATTAGATCATGTTCAAGCTTCTCTCCAGACAAACAACCAGCACAAAACATCTAAAGCAGTGCTGAATAACACTGTGGCTGTGGCACCATGTTCTGTTGTTACAGGGCCAAGCTTTGTGGTTGTGCATGTTGTTTGGACTTTCGTGGAACACAGGCACAGATCACAGTTTAGTGGGTTATAAAACCAGCACACACATTTGTCTTGCTATTTTTGTGAAGACTTTAAAATGACATGAATGACAATCAAGAACTACTGAAGCTAATCAATGCCACACCTAACCTTAACCTCTGTAACCTCCGCAAAGAAAGTATTTTGGCTTTGTTTTTTTTGTTTTGTTTTTTTTTCAAATAAAAAACGTGGACTGTAAAATGGTCCTCAGTAGTCAAAATTCCAGGGTTTCCTTTCATTACAGAGGGATTTGGTCCTCACAAGTATAGCAAGACAAGGTACAGACACACTCTCAGAGCGCTTGTTTCACTTCCTACATGCTACATGGCCTGTGACAACATTTCACTCAATCACTTGTGTTAGTCTCCAGAGGAGCAACTGGTATGACTGTGATTACCTTTTTCATGAGAGGGTCAGAGTCCCGGCAATTTATGGGCTGCTTATGGATTCTAATTTAAAACATTTTTGCTGTTAATTAAAAAAACGCCTCGCCTTTTTTATGGCATTTCAGTTCTCCTCTGCCACTCCAATCCAATTTAATTATTTTGATGTACGCAATTAGCATTTGTTGGCCATTGTTGGGGTGATTTGCATATTATATTGGATAATTGAATGAGGGCTGATGATTGAATTAGGCAGAGGAGTGACAGATGATTAGGCTTTGTGCGGGGGTAGGGGAATGTTAATGCTATGACCGGCTGGGAATTACACATTTTGCATATTCATTTGTCCCCTGACCCACTTTGCTAATTTGAAAACTGCTCTATGGCGTAGTGTTTAAACTTTCCAGGACATGGGCTGGTGTTTTGTGCTGCGGTTTGGCCAGGCTATGTTTTCATTATTAAAAACAGCCCCAGTACTGGCAGGTGAATGGCTATAAAGAGGTAGTGGAACATTTTTCAATCCCATAGATTATGCAATTTCTCAAAAACTGTTTTTAAAACAGTTCAGCATTTAATTATTGCAGATCACAGCATAAGATGTACGTTGCCCATGTTTTATTTGCAAGGTCCATGACTTCAACTTGGGCTGCTCAGCTTGGCAGTGGCTCAGGCACTGATGTGCTTTTATGCATTTTCATGCAATATAAAATAATGGCAATGGTGGGATGTGTGCCTGAGCTATGGTCTTTGTCAGGCTAAATGTATGCACAAGGAGGACATGATGGTGATGCTGACCCCAGATATGCCTTCTGACTTAGCCCACAGATTCTGTGCCAGCTCATGGTCTTGTTACATTTGTGTGTCTATACAAATAATAATAGCACTCATAACAGTGGCACAACCTTTTAAATATTTCTGTGTACTGAACCAGTGAGACTAGAGAGACTTATGTGCTGTGGTGGTGGCTGAAAAGCATGTTTGCGTTTGTGGGCCATAAGGACTTGTGGTTAGTGGTCTCCCCAATTCCATGAGATTCAGAGTTGTTTTATTGCTGTTTTGATTAATTAAGTACCATTAATTTGATTGCAGGACACTGTGGTTTTATTCTTTTGCTATATCTGTTTTGATTTTACATATTTTATTTATTAATACTGGGGCCAAATTAGAAGGGATGCTAGAACAAAAATTTTAATAAACAGTATGAAACTACAATATTCTTTAAAGTGGTCCTTAGTTTACTGCGTGAATGCAGCATCTGAAAGAAACTTTTAGCTTAAATGCGTCATTGTGAAATTATTACTGCATGATACAGCATAATTCATCTTATTTCTGCCTAACTGTTATTTAAGTTATATAATCATGTTGGTAGATGCTTTTGTTTGTTTTAAGGCTTTTAAAAGCTTTTATATATGTTCAATACAACTTTAATAATGTCATATTGACAAATATTAATATGCATTACATTTACATTTACAGCATTTAGCAGACGGCCTTATCCAGAGCGACTTACAATTCATACAGTGTTACAATCCAAGCAATTGTGGGTTAAGGGTCTTGCTCAGGGACCCAACTGTGGCAATACCTTAACCACTAGGCTACCACAGTCCCCATATGCACTCCCCTATATGCCTATATTTAAGAGGTTTACGTATGCCAAGACGCGCATTGTGAGGAACACAGAAAATAAATCGCATTTGTCTGATTTTAATTTCAGAAGTTCAGTTGTAGTTATGATTTTATGCAGTACTTACTTTGTAGAACACAAGCTATGAAACACCAAGGTGGACTTATCCAGCAAGTGGGCAGGGAATGAAAACATCCTGAAGCATATAGACACAGCAGTGCTTTAAGTGCACTACCTAATACAGTAGGATTCAAAATAGAATATTCATATTAATAAAAAAAACATTTGCTTATCTTGTCTAACTGTCAATCTTTTTTTGACATTTTCAAACCTTGCCATCCTCTAGCACATTTGACGCATGAGCATGTGAAACATGAATGATCTAATTATGCAGTTAACTTAATTGAAAGTGAGAGAAATGAGTCGTTTGGGTTTTTGGAAAGGATTGTACACCCACATATGTATAATCCCACTGCAGTTTGTGTATTAATATTGCTTATTATATTTTAAATGCGGAAATGCTGGGTCTACTTAAATAAATGCCAGAACATGCTGCAAATATGTGAGGTACCGGATCTTGTTTCAGCAGGATCCAGGCCAATTAAACACTAGTTTCAAGTCATTATGCTAGTTTAGTTTATTTAGATCTTTTTTTCATTTTCTAATTACAGTGTTTGCTCAGTAGGTAATGTCAGCTCTTCTATGTTATGATTTTCAACTCAAGATGTTTTATGAGTTTAATGTTTGTGTGATGCTTGGCATTGATGTATGAGTCGTTTCACAACTGTTACAAAGATCCCTTTTATCCTTTCTTTTCTGCTTTGTCTCATGTTTGGAAAGCAGCCAGATAACTAGACTCATTGGTACATCCGGCAAAGCAAGGACAACCCCTTCCATTTCATTGTCAGTATCCATCTACTGCAGAACTAATGTTTCACTCACTGCTATGGGATTACAAGGCGATAGTGAACAAGCTTTAATGTAGACAGCCACTTTTCAACATGGCACTTCCATAGAGCCAACTTGAAGCAACACACCACACTCATCTCCACTTATCTCCCCTTGTTATCCTCTCCCCTCCCGCTCTTCCCCTTTTAGTACTACTCTCTTAGCATACTAAGGCATGGACATCTCCAACTGCCTACAACCTCAGTGCTGGCCCTAAATTTACTGTCAGACTAATGTCAAATGTCAAAACCCTTGATAACATGTAATTACTGCTGATATAACCCAAAGATTTGTTCAAAATATTTTTGTTGGGTTTTGCAGCGTGGTAGCACCAGAGAACATAAAGCCTCTGTGCCAAGCACTGTGCCATCATTTGCACACATTGTCAACTGGAATCGTGGATTAACACAGTATTATGTGTTGAGACTTATTTCTTTGTGCATATTTCTTTGATTTTCTTGTTTGTCTGTCCTTAAATCCTTCAGAATTTAGAGCCCAATTTAAGTCTAATGCTTGGTTTGAGTGCTGTCCAGGTCAGATGGACTCCTGGTGAAGATCTCCCGAAGAGATTATCTTTCAAGGGATCAAAGTTGACGCTTGATTCAGAAAGGCAGCCATAGTAAATCACTGATCATTTGCTGTTTTTTTTTTTTCAGTCAAGCACAGGACTTTATGCAGTGTTTGTACTGGAAGTGTTTTTACCATTTTAAGAAATGCAACAAATTCAGTCTTGTTTTACTATGGAACTTCATTGCAATTAATCCCATACACGGTGTACCGACACATTCTGGACATTCAGGCTTTTTCATGCATGTTCGGAGGGTTATAATTTTTCACATAGGTCTTGCTGTAGTGGCCTTATGAGTCGTTAACCTTTTGACTCTTATCTAGTAGGGGGCTACACCCCCATCTTGGCATTGTAACTTACTTGTAACTGGACTATCAATGCTACTATTATATTTTTTCTTATACTCCAAACTACCATGTAGAATTGTGTCCTCTGTGTAATATTTCAACAGCCATGTTCAGTGCAGTGCTTCTTGTTTACCTGTACATTTTAGTATAGGAACCATTCTATCTTCCTTGCTTTTATCAACGCTCGATCAAAGAACAAACTCAGCCAGCTGAGGTCTCCTTCCTCTTCACCTTGGGCTATTCGGAGCCTGTGTTTGCGTTTCGGCGCATTAACTTTACACTCCCTTTGTTTTTGGTGGACAGGCTGGGAATTATGTAATAGACTTGCCGTAAAAGCGTGGCTCTGTTTGAAAATACCATGCTCTGTACTTAAGAACACACAGGCCAGGCCCTGCCTCTCTGCTTCTTTATGACCATCTGTGCCTAAGGAGGGGTGTTGCACTAAGTTCAAAAGCCCACCATTGCTTTTATGATGTCAAAGGCTGAACAAGATACCCGATTGCTGCTGTTGGATCTGGCCAAGGCCAGCTTGAAAAATTTACTTCAGCCTATTCAAGAATCTTGTACATATACAAGATCACTGAAACTTGAGTTTAACCTCTTCTCTCTCCATGCTGTACATCTCCCTGCTGCACACACTTGAGGGGGACAAATTGTTTAGGTGTGTGAAGATGGAGTACCATATGCAGGGGAATTATGAGACGGCCAGTTGATATGTGGAAGGAAAGTCTGTAAATCATGCATAGTCTATGTTACCCGAAATACCCTCTCCCATGTTCTTACATAATGCCTTCATTGAAGTTCTGATTGCCGTGGTACAATAAAAGGCAAGTGCCTGGGTTTGGTGATGTAACTCGTGGGAAGCTCAGGATTTGGAGCTTTGTAATCTGTTAAAGTCTGTTAAAAAAAGAAGGACAAGCTCATATGTCTATACATCTCATTCGTTTAGTCCAGAAGTGATGGGAAAGATTAGTTCACTTCTGCCCAGGCTTAAGAGAACCCTTTTCAAGTAATGCTCTCAGTTCTGATGTTACACAGCTCTACCACTGAAAACAAACCAGGTCATTCTGAACTGTTGCTTAACTCGGTTGTGCTGCTGGTGCAGGAAATTCACTCTTTGCCTACATTCCTAAGGGAAAACACTTGTATATTACAAGCCAGGGAGAAGCCACTGGATTGTCCTATTTGGTCAGCACATGCTGGTGTTCTTACCAGTTTGAGGTATGTCAGCAGTCAGCTGTGCTGAGCTTTTAGTACCATTAAAGGGACTTGGCGGCAGTCTGTTTTAGCTGTCTTTATACAGTCTCTCATATGGAATGACATTGCCTGAGAACCTTTGAACACTGCTGTAGGACTTCACTGTGTAGGGTCTTCACCTTCAAATGATAAAAGAGGTGAGTTATCGCTTTGTTTATCTGGCTTTTAAACTCCTTGAAGTGCATTATTAAAGGACAGAATGCATTGGAAAGAGTATTGTTAAGAGTATTTTTACAAATCTTGTAAATCTTTGTAATTTATGTCACCGAGTGCTCTGGGAATTTCACCTCACCCTTCTGGTTTGCATTTGGGGCTGAGCTCCAATGGAAGCTTGTGTGTGTGGGAAACGGTAATTGGTCCTCTCTCGTTCTTTCTCTCTCTCTCTATCATCCTCTTACTTTATCTAACCTGTTAGGATTTACTGTTGTGACCTCCCAGCTCCCTGGCCTTGCTGGGTTTCCCGACTTGGATTGAAGGCCTGAGGCACGAGGCTCAGAGTCTCTGCTTTAATCAGGTCAGGCTGGGAGCGATTTGGTTTTAATGCTTGGGAGACCGGATGTGATTGTGTGATTGATTGCCTTGCATTTTGGGTTTTTTGAGTTGGGGGAATAGGTGTTGGACTATGGGTGGGGAAACTCTCAGTGGTAAGAGTGGTAACTCTAAGTGGTATTGGTTAATTTCTTAAAGTGGCCAAAGTACTGTTGTGGGTTACCATGTAGTGGGTCCTTCACCATTTGTCCATTCTTTTGCTGTTTCACTCTGTCTTACCCTCTGATTTCATGCTACATCTTGTGGCATGTTGATAGGTTGGGTCTTTCTTCCACCATAGGTATTGGCTGTATTATCATATATATCCATTTCCTCCTGCCCCACAATTGGAGTGGGCCAGACTTAAAGAATTAAGTTTAGAGTCTGTCTCGATTAAGTGGAGCCTGAAACTGTTTGGAGTGCACTCGTGCCATTAAAGAAGGCGCTAAGGCATCCTTGTTTGGGATTATGGTGTGTAATTGTGTACTATAGAGGCTATGCCCTCTGTTTCTCCTCCTAATGTCTGTTTGTGTGTTATTTTAGTGGAAGATTTACGTGTGGGTGGGACACAAGGCGAGGCTCTGATTTACTGCTAGAGGTGGTATTTGCTTGATGTGTGTATGTGTGCACACTCTCTACCTGTGTGTTCCAGGTGATCATGCAGTCTGGCCGGCAGCCCAGTGTGCTGCAGAAACTGTGTCAGCTGCCATTCCAGTACTTCAGCCACCCACGCCTCGTCAAAGTGCTCTTCCCCTCACTCATCAGCGCGTGCTACAACAACGAGCAGAACAAAGTTATCCTGCAGCAGGAGATGAGCTGTGTGCTCCTAGCCACTTTCATACAGGTACATGGTACTCTGTCATACAGAGAACACACTTGGACATACACTTACAGATACACTTCTGTATTCTCACAGACCCACGCTTAGATATATTCACTATAATTTTTCAAAATTATTTGGGATTTCACAAACCTTTGGTGTTTCCACCACTGAAACTGGATTTCATTTTAGAAACCTTTTTAGTTCTTTGGTCAAGGCTTATAGGCCTTGTCCTCAGACACAGTGTGTGTTTACATGCACTTGCATAATCCGATTGTAATATGATTTCTGCAGTTATCTAATTATTTAAGTGGTCATGTATACAGCATACTCTGATCTAGAAATCAGATTAAGTAATCCAATAAAGAGAGCTGGATTTTAGTTCAGTAATCACATTTCTCAGTGCATACCAGATTTACCCAATTTCAATCGTTTTTCTCGATCTGCCCATGAATGCAAAACGGCTAGTAAAAAAAAAATCACATTTGCAAGATTCACTTAATCTTAGTGATTGTGCTTCTTTTGGCCTTTTTTTACATACAGCACCTACTAAATCTAAAGCATATCTGACACTTTGTATAGGCTCTGAAATGCAGTATATACTTGAGAGAATTAAGACTTTGCTTATTTAAAATTAAAGTTTGAAGTTTATGCCACTTATTTTTGTGATATTACTGGGTGGTTGCCAAGTAGATTCTAATTATTGCCAAGTCATGTAATCTAGGGCTTTCCCATATCTGTTTACGCAAGTGCATTTTCTGCAGTGCATGTAAACACACTAAGCATATGTATAGCCAGTGCACACTATTCCACTCTGAAATTAAATATTTTCCTGGATACCAGCAAGCTGATTGGGAAACGATGTTGAGTGTTCAAGATTAAAAATCTGTCTTGTGTTTCTCTGTTACATTGGTTGCCCTCCTTAAATAATTTAATCCACCTTAAAAATACTAGGATCTGTAAATATTGAAGAACCCATGACTGAAAACAGCCCATAATAACAGAGCTAGGTAACTGCTAATATACTGTTATATAAACTCCGTTTAAAACGTCACAGTCACAAAGTAACATTGCAATTTCACAGTTTAATTTACATAGCAATATTCACTGTGATTTATTAAACAGTGTCCAGTCCTGTCAAAATACATTTACTGGATTTGGCAGCGTTTCTTGTTCAGAGCGACTTACTAGACTCTGACCAGAACCTCCATTTTGGCTGTATACCAAGTCACATACCATTGTACTGAATAGTATGCCAAAGTAGTACACTACCTGTGGTAATAGTACTCTGTTTGCCGAATAAATACCCTAGCTTCTTAATAGGGAGCAGGAGAATTTCCGGGTGTCTTGTCATAGATGAATGCATATGCTGGACATTTGCAGTATTTACAGATTCTTTTTTCTTTTTTCATGAAAGTAGCTCGCTCAGGGTATGATGGCAGCAGAAGAATGTTTGACACCAGCACCTTGTTAGGCAAAAAGAGCTTTAAAAATTTTAAGAACCTCAGTGGAAATGTCACACTTTTTTCTATTCACACTCTTAGCTTCCACAATAAATTGCATCACATTCATGCACGTTGTTTGAGACTTCTCTATATCCAAGGTTTGTCTCACCTGCTGCATGTCCTCTGACCTGTAAAGCCCCATCTCTTTTCACACATACACACGCACACACCTACCTTTCCACTGTTTCTGCACAATGTCAACGTTTGACTCTTATCAGTCCAAACTTCAGCTTTGCCTGTGTTCCCGGCCTTTTGTTTTTTCCTGCTCTCCCCCACATCCAAAGAAGCAACCTCCACTGCAAAGATGGATGGCTTCCTCTGTCGATTTGAGTGGATTTACCTGCCACCGGTTGATCCGCTTGTAAACATACTGACTCCTTCATCTTCCTCCTGACAAGCTTCTCCATGCCGGGCCACTGCCTAGATTATTTATGCGGAGATTAGCTCTCACTTTGACGAGGACCGTTGGTTGTCATTCTTTTCAAACAACAGAAGATCCCTAGTATTCTGTACCAGGCATTATTGAGTGGACACACAACGTATTCTTTCACACAAAGCACAGTATGTGAAGTTGAATGTTGTCTTCCTTTATGTAAAAACAGGATTGTAGTTGGGTTTTTTTTGTTTCAACCGTTATGTTGTTGCTGTCATATAGCTCTTTGTTATTAGTAAAAGAAAAACAACAGACTCTGCAAGGTTAACTTCAAATACATTTAACCATTTTTTAAGTTGTAAAGTAGTACAACATGTAACACACAGCTTTTCTTCAGTTCTAAAGTCCATATTTTGCTATTATGTAACATTGTTTTTTTCTGTTTGTAGGATTGTGCCTCCAGTGGGAATCAGACAGACAAGAGGGCCTCTCAACAAGGTGAGTTAGCGTACAATATGGCCTTGCTCCCTTGGTAAATACCTGTTATACTACAGTTCTGTTAATAGTAGTAGTATTTCCTATGTTTGCATTATCTCATTTACTTAATTTACTACAAGGAACAGTTTAGTCCAAAATAAATGTTCACAGATGACCACTTGCCCCAAGTGGAGTCTATTAGACAAAATAGTTTTAGTTTAGTAACTTTTTTAGATTTGTACTCTCTAATGTTTCAACACAAAATAATCCAGAACACCACTTGGTTAACTTTAGCTGTAATTTTTGGTTTTGAGTCATTCAGGCATTCAGCCTTTGCAGGGTGTTTTAGTCACATTACACGCAAACCCTCATATGATGGATTTTGCTGGATCAACGTTTGAAACACCTTGTTTATTTCCCGTGTCATCACTTGCGTCAGAAGCTCTGAGTAACTCATAGGAGATTGGTGTGCAAATTACTACATTACAAGACTGTGTCATTAGCAAGTTTATTTAACTTTTAATAAACATTTTTTCTTCTTCTTTCTGAATCACTCCAGGCATTTATTCTAATCGTCATCTGGGCTTTCTTTGCTCCCACTGTCTCTTCAGCTTGTTTTAATTCACCCACCTCTAAAGTGTCAGCAGCAGGGTTTGAGCCTGGTTTATGCTTCCATCTGAACAGGCTTTCAAAGCAGATTGGATTGGCTTTGAGGCATGGATGGACTGGGTTTGAGGCATTTTTGAAAATTCACTCTTTGAAACAGAGCAATAGGAATTCTCTAGCCTACTCCACAGCTAAAGTCTCCAAATTGCAAGATGCTTGAATAAATACCAAGCAGTATTACGTAGTTAATACCCAACCAGTAGTGAGTAGAGACTCTAGTTTGAGAACATTAAAGAAGCTCAATTACATTTTACTGGCTTGGTGCTGTTGTGTTTTTTTTTATTGAGTTAATTTGAGTGTTGCCTCATGAGTAGAACAGTGTTAATACATTAACTTCCCAGCCTCAGGCGCTGTTTTCTTATAGCACAGTTAAAATATTGCTATTTTTCTAGTGCAACTTTTTTAAACAGCGTTTTGTCCAACAACAATAAGACGACGTTATTCTGACTTGCACAGAAATGCCTCTGTTGAAGCCCAGCGTTAAGCTTTCCCCCATTATAAGCCCATTTTAAGGAAACAGTCTTAACTCAACTTAATGCACCAACCAGCAGAGCTAGCCAGTAGCTATAGCACAAAAAGGTTGAGAGTAGCTTGGTGATTTATTCCTATGTCATTGTTAAGCTGTGTATAATGCCAGAAAAAAACCTGAGCCTGTCTACTAGCTGCCATCTTGTTCAATGGACAGCTTAAAACCTCCTATAATTCTGATATACCACGAACACTCCAGGCTTTCAGCAGATGTTTCAGGTCGCACATCTAACTCGAAGTAACCCAGGCTGTATCTAGTAATGCATTGGCTTTTGTTCTCATGAGCTTTCTTGGTGATTACGCGGCAATTGTACTAATTCTTGTCCCAGAAAATTGTTGCTGCCTGAGATTTTGACTCTTTCTTTCTTACGTGTATATTCCTGTGTAAAACCATGTAGAGACAGACCTAGTTTAAGTCACTAAAAACATTTGTCTGGGTTGCTGCTGGTTTACTTTGGGTTCAATTTAATTTCCAAGTGCGCAATTTATTGAAACTGGTTAACAATTCTGCAAACTTTCCACCTTCTTGCTTTTTTTTCTATGAGAAAGCGAGATGTGTGTGTATTCAGTGTAAAAGATTCTCTCTTTCTCTTTATTAGCCACTGAGAGGAGCTCTGGCCTGCCGGATTACTTTGAGCTTTCCAACCGTTTCCCCCGGGACCAATGGGACACCGCACTTCAATTCTTCCTCAACAAGCAGGAATGAGTGAGTGAGCGCAGTACATGCTGCAGCTCCATGGAGTAGTCCAGGGCATGCTCCAGAGGATGACACTACATGACAGACTCTGCTTCAGCTTGGCCGTCCATACCAGTACTAAGCAGTACATTAAAAAAAAGAGAAACCCTGCACTTTCCACCTCTTCAGTTACTGTAAGCGGGCTTATTACCAAGTCAAGCAAACATGTGCCTGCATGTAGCTACTGTTTTTTTAATAGATTTTCTCAGATCTCTACAATAACAGTGCATTTGCAGAGTAATTACTTAATAAATTCAGCTTAACATTTTAGGTCAGCACACAGTAACAGTCTTCACACAGTGCAAACACTTAAGGGCAAAATAACAAATGCACAAAGCTGAGTGAATGTATGAACATTATTTTTTGTGTGAATATCCTGGTAATATATACTGTCATTTAAAATAGCTGGACAAGAAATCTATTAAAACAGATTCGTCCAATGCACAATAGTTTACTGCAGATGTTTTTTTAATCTTTGTGTTTTATTTGATAGTGTGACTTGTATTTTGTTTTGTAAATAAAATATTTCCGATAGGATTTTTTTTTGCTGTTTGAAGAGTACAATTGTTATTGAACTGTTGTGCAATAAAGGAACCCATGTAAGTTGTTTTATTCTTATTTTCTTTTCAGACATGCAAACTTGTTTATACAGACTTGTTAAATTATATGAATATAATTCACACTGTGTAAAACATATTTTAGTTGTGTTATCCTTTACATTGTGTCTCACTGAAAAGTGAAGCACTTGTTGTTTAGAATTGTTTCCCAATTTAAATAAAAATGTTAAATGTGTTTTGGGACCCTGTCTTGCTTTTATGACCATATCATTTGAAAACATTATATACGAAATGTGTTTGTGTGGTCAGATTATACCTTTTTGTAAGATGGATATGTTATTTGGCATTGTAGAAGTAAGCGTCATGGCGACGCCTATCTAACTGTGCAACACATTTGCACCCATTGCGTGTTGTTCACACTGGATGTGAGAACTATGTACTTAAGATGACAATTTGCTCCTTGAAATGTACTCTAATAGTACATCGACATGCCAATGATACAACCTTCTATTTGATAAAGAAAGGTAATAGCCCAAACAAACTGCCTTTTTCTTTTAGTTTTATCTGTAGGCTTATCTGAAATCTCTCATTAATGTAGATTTAGTTCTCTGTCTCCTGGATAAGCCATGCTGAGCTGAAATTTGACATGTGATCAGAACTGGAGGGTGAAAAAAAAACCCTCCAGATCAGACTTAAGTCCTTGATGGCCTTGGGATACCTCAAACAGGCTGCTGTTTTTCTTTTTACCTGTGAGCTTCCATCAGGTACCATTGCTACTTCTGAGTCACTTTATACATGTGTGTCAACATGAGCTGGAGCCTCTTGGGTCAGATCCTCTACAGTCTGTTTCACACACACACACCCATCCCTGCCTTCAGAACTGTGTCTCCACTACAATAAATCTCTGTCAGCTCTGTTTGGGTGTGAAGTGAGAGAGAGAGATGGTGTGTGTGTGTGTGTGTGTGTGTGTGTGTGTGAGAAAGAAAATATGTAAGGTTCCTCTTCTCCTAATGAATGGGTGTAATATGTTTGATGCTGATTGTAGACACTTTTAATAGACATCCTAAAAATGTTTGGACCTTTGTCAAGTTTAGTAACCTACCTAGGTTCAACAATCGTGCTATGGCACTTCACAATCTAAACAGCTGATCTATAGGCTACAGTAATTATATCTGCTGTTTCCATCTCATACTATTCAATTGTTTTGCTACGGTCTTACTGTTCAGATGTTTTTGGTAAGATTATCCTCATTTTCTACTTTCGCTGGTTGCTTGTTATTACACTTTAATTGTGTACATTGTTTTAATGGTCCCTGAATCAAATCAATTCCTGCTGTCCGTCACGTTAAAGTCGTTGGGCAGCTTCAAACTGCATTGTGTAGGCTACTACCAATAGTATTAGCGCACTATTCCTGCGCACAGTTCATGCTATTTAATATGCATAGTAACAATTGTCCAGTTAAGAAAAGTTTGAGTAGTGATCCCCCAGGTGATCTTTAAATAACCTTGTGATTTGTGTTTTCGTTTGGTTTATGTGTAGACCAAAACAGGCTGCACTTATTCGTATTTGTTATACCCGCTTAATCCAATTCAGCCAGGTCGCAGGCGGCCGGAGTTTCACCGGTAGCACAATTGACATTCTCCGCATTACTCACACTAACAGCTGATCTAACACATCGTTGGAGTGAGAGGAAACTCATGCAGATACAAAGATTACATGCAAACTCCATATAGACGTCTTATGCAAAGGTTTGGGCACAGCTGGGCAGATGTGAACATGACACGTTTGATGACTTAAATGTAAAGACCTTGGCACAACTTTAGCATGAAACACATTTTAATACTCTAAATGAACTACTGTGGGAGCTCACAAGGTTATTATTTAGAAAGATACCCAAAACGTTTTTTTCCCCAGTGTTCTTTTAATAATTTTAAAATATATGCATGAAAATGGCTTAATTTAATCATATCCAATGAAATTTCGACCAATATTTTGTTAACTTATTTTCATACGAAAATGAAATTATTCAGAGGAACAACACACAGGTCATTTGATCCACGGTCCCCTAACGTGTTTTACTGTAACAGACCTTTGTGGAATTATTTTATTATTTTTATATAAAAGTCTTAAGCATTACACTGAAATTATTCTAATTATTTTAATTGTTGATGTATTCTATTATTATTAGGACAGAGCCATGGAGAGATTTTTGCAACTAGCGTTTTTCATCAGCCAGCTGTCTTCTTGCTTATTTTAAATGGTCTAAATCGAAAGAAAAACAAGAGTGGAAATCGAGTTCTGGCCGAAGGTAGAAGATTTGGTTCTATTGCCCAGATGTCGACATGGTTTGAGGGATTAGATGTAAATACATTTCGATTGTTTTTGTTATGCCATTTTGGAGCATAATAGACCACAAAACATCAGTAGGCATATTGCTCTCATTTTGAAATATTTGACTAAGGTTTAGGGATTGCTAAACCCAATTCGAACATAAAGTTTAGGTCGATTTGTTATTTTAATTAACCGTGGTTTATTTTGCTTATATTTTATGTTAAACACAGGTAATTTGCTGAAATGTGCTTTTATTTAATTAGCCCAATTGCCTCTTTATAATAAAATTAGGAAAGGAACTTGATCCGAAATCTAGTTTCGACCTTTCACTCAATCTCATCATAATTTCTTTATACTATTCAGTTTAAGTGCCAGTGAATATTAGGGGAATAGGTCAACCCATCTATTTCCCTATATGTCAAATCTTATTTTTGTTTTTCATTTTGTTCGGATTCCTGCATCATTCTGGACATTCCTGTTTAAAGTTACATATTTGGTGTAGTTTCTCAACAGTCAAGAATTGAACTTAAATATGACATAATCTGTACATTTCAATAAACTCTTAACAAGCACATTTCTGATACCTTAAAACGTAGTGGTTTATGGGCAGAATCACTGGGTAATTGCTTTTCATATACAAAATCAACCAACATGCTTGGCCGAGGGAGTCCAGACTTTTGCATATTACTCAGCATACAACCCATTTAATTATCCACGCACTTTTTTTGCCTGACAGGACGTAATTAGGTATCGTTTTTGTGCTCAGTCTATGATCAGTTCTGTCTCCGTTACAGTAACTGACTAATGGTTTATCGTCCTTCTTTACACAGTGAAGGAGGGTCCGGATGAAACTGTGTGATCTGATAGACAGTGGGTCTCAGGTTGACCTGAGATCTGGTCTTTCACCTCGGCATGAAAATAAAGCCTGAGGCCTGCAATGAGCTGTGCTGTTGCAGTTCGGTGTGCAGGTGATGCCGGGTGCAGATAAGCGCGCGCCCATCTCCTGCTCCGTCTAGACTCGCGCTTTTTACGAGCCCAAAGCAAAGCGCTCAGCAGTCCGAGGAGAAACGACACTGCTAATATCCGCTCCTACCCCAGATCCGAGCGCTGATAGCGGGCCTCTGTATTCTCTATCTACACAGGGTCAGATCTGACAGCGCAGACATCTATGAATCGCTTTACAGAGTCTTGGTTCAATGCCAAGATGTGGGTCACCTATCACAAGTCCTGAGGTGGCAAAGCAAGATGAACGGCCAAGGAAGAGTTACCAAAGAGATCCAGGACATGCATGTTACAATAGCCATGAATTGACACCTCATTAGAATATTTTCTTAATCACAACCCTTCTCATGAGCAGTATTCTTATGTAGGTCCCACACCTAGTTTCTAACCTATTTATTGGCGAAAACGGACACTGATACAATAAGAATGTAAGCCATGCAATGCATAAAATACTACATGGTGAAATCAAATGGCAGGACACTGGGGCTAAATTCCATTCACTAATGTTTAATTTGTTTCTGTTGGCCATGGTTTGGGTGGCTCTTTGAGTCTGTGCTGTAGTTCGAGATGCTGTTATGCTCTAACAATATCCCGTTTATTAGAGATATAGACTTCTTTGCATGCAAAATGTTATTTTACCTCAGATATCAAGAACACTTAGTATAGTTTATTAAGTTCATTTCATAATTCTGGCGCGGACCGGTTGTCCTGACAATAAATAACAATAACTTACTTCTTTTTCTCTAAAGGAGTTCAAACAATCTGTTTTCCGTCCGTAAAGATCAAATAGTTTACATGTCACAATTCTACAAGTCTTCAGAGATCATGCGCTTTAAGACAATCGCGGCAGAGTCTGAGCGACTTAGGGAAACATCGTCACGTGGAGTTCAACCTACAATAGTGACGGCCGCGAACCAATACTGTGGAGACCCTATTGTTTGTATACATGTCGGCGGCGGAAGTCCAAGCTGTTCATATTCCTCGGGACGATCTCGCATCCCATGTGGAGGCCCAGCTTTTAAGAAAACGTGTATTATAAAGGTCAGTGTGGCGTCGCTCCGGATATTATTTGGCATGATTGTGCTCCGAGTTAAATCCACTGAGGTGCCGGATCAATTCTTCAGTGATTCTGTGGGATCCTCGGCTGGAGGCGGTGAGGTGCTCTGTGGTCATCATGCAGATCAGGGAATGGGGTTCAGCATGCTGGAGTGGACGCGGGTCCCCGGATTCCATCACGTCTACACCGGACTGGACACCATGCTGTTGGGGGTGTCAGGTAACTGTGACGAGAGCGAAGTCACATCACTGCCCGAGGAGGTGCCCAGAGAACCCGACTCCGAAAAGGACACCTACAAGAGTCAAAGAGATATTAAACGCGTGTTATGTAGATAATATGTAAATTAGCTTTATTTTCTAAATTATGTATGGAGCTTATCGAATCAATTTAAGCATGATTGTGCACCTAGACTAGCTGTTTTATTTATCCACCCTTGATAGGATGCCGTGCGTAATAGGTAAATTTGAGGTGAATATTACATGTTTGGAGTGCATTATATAATTAATAATAAAAGAATTACAGTTTATATTTAAAATAATATAACTGTGAAAATGGAGACGCCCCTAAAAAGTGTATGTGCGAAAAAACAATATATATATATATATATATATATTGTATAATTGTTACATGATGGTTTTATATATATATATATATATATATATATATAAAAAACCATCATGTAACAATTATACAATTTGTTATAAATATACTACCACTAATAATAATAATAATAATAACGATAATAATTATTATTGTTGTTGTCACAGTTATTATATATATATATATATATATTATATATTTAAAAGCAACTTGCTTTTTTGTTTGTGCTTTGTTTTAAAGGCACAATTTGATGTTAAGGGTGCCGTGGGTTAAGGGCTGGGTCACATGCATAAGCTCCAACTCATGTGGAGCTAATCTCTCTAACCAATTTACACCATACAAATATTTACACAGGTCTATATTTTATATGTGTAATTAAGATTTTAAGCAGACCCTATGGCCAGATCTATCAGCCAATATGAGCACATAGACAGGCATGTATCTACTTAGGCTAAGACAGGACATTCTAAGCAAATCGTTTGTATTATTTATATAAAGAGTCAGCATGCTTTAGAAACCATGTTTAATGTATTTCAATAGTATACTTTATGATAGTGACCATACTTTATTATTATTGCATCATTTTGTAAATAATGTCACCGACTTATTTAGCCTACATCTGACAAACCATTACAAACATCAGCCATATGCAGATGTATCAGTAATACGCATAAATAGATGCTCAGAATAGTCTATAATATATAATCATTCTAATAATTAATGCATAACTGTAGACATTTACGATTCTACATCTGGAGCTGGTCTCTATAATTTACACCACGCAAATATTTATGTAGGCCTATATTTTTATATTTCTGATGAATGTATCGTGCTCCCAAACAAGCCAGTATGCATACAGAGCATAAACTACGCACATATACTATAAACGAGTCCTGTGGTGCTTGAGCGCACTACAATTTCCAATAAATAATTAAGCATTATATAATTGCCAGTCATACTTTTCTGTGATACTTTTCCTCATAACATTAGCTCAAAGTAAGTCTTTGGGAAATTTACACCTAATAAATATTTACCTGTGGCTCCATTTGGATATGCTTTCTGCAAGCCGAGCGTATCAAAAAAAATATGCGTAAATATACACCCAATATAAACGAGCCCAATGGGTATGGTACAGCGCAGGAAAAAGTCAAATCATCTCTCCAAATGTAAGCAAAACCAGCGTAGCCATGCCAGAAATTCACCATTAATTTACTAGATAAATACGGTTCGAATGTAAATTGCCAAAAATAACGGATTTACACGTTTGGGCTAATGTGCAGTTGGCAGAGGGTTGGTTACAGAAAGCGGAGGTGTCTCTCACCAGCTGTTGGAAGGCGGGCTGCTCCAGGTCACTCTGCAGGGCGAACTCACTCAGTGCTTTCCATGGAGGTTGGTAGGTTTGTACTTCTACAGGATTCCCCTGCACCGTGTTATCATGTCTGATAGGACTACCTGCAACCAGAGGCGTTCCTGTTAGGCCTTGTAGATTCTGTGGACGGGGAAAAGAGATAATTCAAGGGTATGTTTATGTCGGTTTCGTGTGCATAAAGTGAAAAGACTAATACCATTAATACTAACTTTAACTTCTCATGCAATATAAGTCTCACAAATTGTTACAGTAGCTGTTATTTGTCTATTCGCTAATTCGCTACTGGCGCGCCTTAATCCTGGTCCTTATTTTCTGGTATTGGACACGTGTTTAATCTAACTAAAACAAAACCAGCCTTTGATGCAGAAAAAGCACAAATATTGACATATTCCATTATGCGTTCCATGTAGCTACGACGCAGCCATTCATGCAGTTGATTACTACACTTAAAGAAAACCTCGACGCCTGTGCGAAGGGGAAAGTAAGCTCACCGTTTTGTCGCTGTGCTGCTGCTGCTGGAGCTGCTTCATGAGAATGGACCTCTTCTTGTCCTTGCAGCGCTTGTTCTGAAACCAGACCCTGATCACACGCGGACTGAGCCCCGTCATCTCCACCAGCTGCTCCTTCATGAGTGCGTCGGGCCGCGGGTTTGCGTTGTAGCATATGCGCAGTGTGTGCAGCTGCTTCTCGTTCAGCACCGTGCGCACGCGAGTCGTTTTCTCCGACTGCTTATGGACGTGGTTGCGGTGAGGAGGCTGCCGTACTGGCACCGGTTCTGCCAACAAACAGCAATGTATCCGTGTTTTTACTAAATGCCCTCTGTGCTTATCTAAAAACCAAACACGCATAAAATACGCTAAGCTCACGTTCTTTCGTGCTACAATTGTTTGAATGCTTTCAACAACTCTATTCAGAAAGGACAACACCACAATTGTACCATTCAAACAGTTGTGCATACCAAGCAAGTGAATATTTCTAATATCACTAGTTTGCCAGATTTTCTACCATATCCCCTATAGACCTGTTATTTTTAAATTTCGGATTATTTAAAAAAAAAATCGAATAGTCTTTAGCATATAAGAAAAGTGTACACTGTGAAAACTGGACAAGGAAAGTGATTGATTTGAACTGTATTTTTTTTTCTTTGTGGAAGCATTAAAATGCCTTGGTTAGCTAAACTGTAATTTTGATTTAAACCCATTCTCTGTGACACGTAATGATGATTTTTACTTCATGAAAGTACAAGCAGTCAGCATGTTAAAACTGTAGGCCAATAATAACAAATAAACCCACATATCTTTTTTCAACCCTATTATTATTTTCGTTTTAACATTTGAGCCTACGTCACTGCAGAGGTTATAGGCTTTACAGCCATTTTCTTTGTAATAAAATCCTTTAAAGTATTTAATTAAAACAAATCAAGTTCTTCTAGTCCAGACAGCTTCAAGTTTCGTCTCTGTCTTGTGGATATTCGTGCACGAGCAGAGAAGAAAACGATTACAAAATCAGCCTGGAGGCTTTGCAGCTAGTGTTACAAGTTTTACAACCACGATTAAATCTAAATCGCCGTTTTGCAATGACACGTACATAATTTTGCCGCATAACACAACAGTACAATTTACAGCAGTTAGATGATAATAATAATAATAATAGTAATAATAATAATAATAATAACTATGACTACTACTACTACTACTTCTACTACTGCTAATACTACCAACAACAACAATAATAAAAATAATGATGATGATTATTATTATTATTACTCTACTAATAATATTTTGACACACTACTGCTACTACTACTACTACTCATAATAATAATAATAATAATAATAATAATAATAATAATAACAATCCTATTAGTAAAATATAACTATAGACTATAGTCTTAAAATGTATAGCGTGCTGCTTTTGTTTAATTAGTACAGTAAATATCCTTAAAGTTATGGAATTTTGAAGCCTTTATTTACCAAGTAAGCTTAAAAATTTGTTTTAAAGTAACTAAATGTTAAACTAATGCTTAAAGTGTTCGGGTAAATCTTAAATTCCTATACTAAATATCAGCAGTGCTTAATTGCAGAGAGAAAAAAAAAATATATATAGTGCTAACTCAAATTTTGTGCTGTGTTGCATTACTGTTATAGGATCATCATTTGAATTATTAGCGATAACTAAATATATACAGTGCAGGGTTAGTAATAAGTGTTGAATTTGCAGGTTCAGTGCTTAAAGTTAAAACTGCACATCAAAACTGTTTAATGTAAATTAATAATGGATTAACATCAGAAGAACTCAATGAAGGCTTTTCTATGCTGAATTTAATATGTGCATTGTTACATTAAGGATCTTAATGATAGAACACATGTTTATGTTTGGTTATAAGTCTTACAGTATGTGCCTAATGAATTAAATATACAATGTTGTATTGAATAACATTTACAATGCTGTGTTAATTTGCTGAAATAAAAGTATACAGTTTTTAACGCGTGTTGTGCCAAAACTTTAAAGTATGTAACTATTCAGTGTTGAATAATGAGTATATACAATGTAGAATTAAATCTAAATTAAACACCCTCTGTTAAATTAAAACTCACAGTTTTAAATTATAATGTGTTAAAATAAAGTTTATAGTGCCAACTTTGGATCTTTACATTGCTGACAGTTCATTCTGTTGTATCACAGCTAGATGAAGTGTCAATGGTTTACACTACACAAGTGATAATTAAATATTTATTACTGAATTAAAGCCTACAGTGTTAAAAATAACACATAGTGTTAAATTACATACCTGTGATAACATTCACGTTGTTGAATTAAAGTGCTAATGTAAATATATACAGAAGTATTTAGAATGGTCACCTGTAGTATAAAGCATACAGTAGAGGATTAAATATTGACTATACTGTCACATAACCTGCTTTTTTCTTTACAAATAACTTTCTCTGCACAAATGATACATTGATTTGTGTGCTCTATATACAGTGTAACTATTTAAAGGTGGGACAAACATTAAAAGATTAATGCTTTAGATCCAATTATTTCCACAGTGTTCGAATAACGCCTAACAACTTCATGCTCAGCTTTGAATAAAAATGTTCTTAAAAGGTCCTGGAAATTCAAACACAGACCTTCAAGAACTATTGTTTTCAGCAATTGCCTCTTCCAACCACACCACCACAGCTGCTTATTTCTTTATTTCATTGAGAAATACTTGGTGGTTTTATCTCTTGAAATGTTTAAATCCATGATCAATAAAATGGAAAGCTACAGGTTGGAAATATATTTGCCATGATTAATTGATACTTCAAATGTTTATGTTCATGATTACTAATCAAATTATGTTTTACTGCAATTAGCTTACTTAGAGAATTAGAACTGAATGAATTATAGAGTTGAAGGACAGTCGTTATGTCATTATACATACAGTCTACAAAGTTTCACCTGCTTCCTTTGGAAACAAAACCTACTCAGAGCATTTGTTTAAGTATAGCAGGACAAGCGTTGAACACTGTGAGCATTGATTTAGCATTGTAAGAATTAACAATGGAATGCAAATGCAATGTGTTACTACAGTATATTGTTAATAACAGTTTCTGTAAATTATTAATGTTAAATAAACACAGCAGAATTGCACTTCCTGGCCACTGTAAAAGGTACACATTGCAAACACAGGGTTGGACCTCATTTTGCCTTCAGAACTGAAACATAGATTTTATTCCATATCTACATGATGGTATCAACCTTTCATGCTGTATATTTGTTGACTGCACATGCATGATGCAAATTTCCCATTCCACCACATCCCAAAGGTGCTCTGTCGAATTCAGATCTGGTGACTGTGCAAGCCATTTGAGTTTTGTGAAATGGCACTGCTGAAACTAGCAATCAAAATATGGGATGGACATGGCCAGCAACAATATTCAGAAAATTTTGCCAAGGAAAAGAAATCACTAATACACCACCACCAGGCTAAACTGTTAATGGAAGGCAGGATGGATCCATGCTTTCACGTTGTTTAGCCAAATTCTGACCTACATACCACCTGAATGCCACAGCAGAAATCAAGACGCATCAGGCATTTGTCCAATCTTCTGTTGTGTAAGTTTGATTAGCCCTTGTTAATTGTAACCTCAGTGGAATATTCTTAGCTGGTTAACAGTGGGACCCAATGTGGCCTTCTTCTGCTGCATCCCATCTGCTCCAAGACCTTTCTCCTTACCTTTGTTTGAGTGAGATAATTAAGTTACTTTTACTTCTCTATCAACTTAAACCAGTGTGTTCACCTCTGACATTAACAAGATACAAAGCGGATTCCAAAAAAGTTGGGACACTAAACAAATTGTGAATAAAAACTGAATACAATGATGTGGAGATGGCAAATGTCAATATTTTATTCGTAATAGAACATAGATGACAGATCAAAAGTTTAATCTGAG